>PVLA01010268.1:0-65218 GCA_004027455.1 Hydrochoerus hydrochaeris
ATTCTGGGAGTTGCAATGGAGCAACCTCCCAGGTCAATAAATGAGAGATTGGCCAGCAGGAAATACATGGGGGAGTGAAGGTTAGAGTCACAGGTCACAGAGAACACAATGAGGAGGTTTCCCATCAGACTTGCCATGTAGAACACAGAAGAAAAGATGAAAAGAAGGAGCTGGATCCTCCATGAACTGGAGAGTCCCAGGAACACAAACTCAGACACCACAGAGTAGTTGTCTCCATGCATTGCCTGAGAGGGCAGAACTGTGTTTAACAATGCCTGGAAAAGAGTGAAGAAAATCAAGCTTTGTAGGGAGTCATTAACTGCACAAGCATTAACAGTAAAGAAAACAAATTCCTCACAAAGCCAAAACAACTTTTCATAACCATTTGAACTCAAGATGCAGAAAGTGTACCATAACTCATCATTATAAGCCATTTCTTCTAAATTTCTGTGCTTGCTAAAATATTCCAGACTCAGAGATCAAGAATAGTTAAAATCAAATAGCAATGCCAAAGAAGTGTTAGGAGAGGAAACAGAAATAATTTTCATTTTTCCCCACAGTTTGTTGCTCATCCCATGTAGTTCCCCAAATCTCAGAGTGTTTCTGATTACATTTTTAAATCCCTTTGATTTCTCCTATGTGTTATGCTGTTATTCTCATTAATTATCTCTCAAGTTAAGCTTCATTCTCTCCCAGTATTTAAAATGCTATTTACTTGTCATACTTCTGTAAGCTGACAGTGTTCATTGGGAATGGTAGACATTTGATAAATATTGGTGGGTTTGGTTTATTTTATTTTGTTTTGTTTGTTTTTGGCTTTATGAGACAGGATCTTACTCTATAATTAAGGGTGGTTGTGAACTCTGTACATATACCAGACCGACCTTGAACTTTCAGGAATTCTCCTGGCTCAGCCACCTCAGTGCTGGGATTACAGGTGTGTACCACCATGCCCAGTTGAAATGTTGATTAAAGAAGATTATGATAAATGGAAAACAAATGATAGAGTCACCATATAATAATATTCTATTTGAATCATGAAAGAAATTAAAGGATGTGGCAATTAATATAAAAAGAGACCTCCTATGGGGTATGACATGGTACCTGCAAATAGAGAAAAGGAGGAGATGAGAGAAGATAATGAGGAAACCCTATGAGTATCCCTCTGTAACAACTCAGTTCAGGTAAGGAAAGGAGTTACAAAGTTTGATCTATGATCACTTATTAAAGACAAGGTCAGGAAAGAGATTCATGAATGAGAATTTAAACATGAATACAGAAGACACAATGTAGCAGATTAAATTTTACATGACTGATATTTCATAGAACATTGTGCAAGCCGAGTTATAACGTTTTGTAGGAAGTTAGAGCAAGCATTCACTTGAAATCAGAAGAGTAAGATCAAGTCCTGTGGGAACATCACACAGTTCCTTCTCCTATCACTTTCACATTCAACTCACTGCTCAAACATTCATTGTCTATAAAATAAAGAGGTACAGGTAGGTACATTTTTATTATTTTTGAATACACAACTACTCCAGTATGTCATGAAGATCATACTAATGGTGACATTTGTCTCATTGAACTGTTGCTATACACACTTTGATGTTCCATCTTTACAGATAATTATGGTTTCCCTCCTGAAGAAGGCTTTCAGTCACATTAGTCTCTTTTCTAACTGTTTCTGTGATTCCTTTAGCAATTATTATACTTTTTTAACCATTTTGTTCTCATAATCGTCTGTAATCATTCAATAAATCCTTGCCATGTCCATTGGACATGGAAAACTTACTGAAGTTTTAAAATATTTATTACTTCAAGGCTTCTATGTTTCCACTCATATATAAAATGTAACTAATAGAAATATATTACAGGGCTGGTCTGAGTGCAGTGGCGTTTACAACTAATAGAAATATATTACATGATAAAATGTAAAATAATTTGTCAGATCATATTGTTTCTTAAACAAATGCTATCTAAAAATCATCTTGGTCAGAATGGTCTTCAGAGAATAATCAGAACCTGTACTGCAGATTAGGACATTGATCTAATTAATGTAACTATATAGCCTCATATTTGAACTTTAAGAATTATTGTAACAAAAATAAATAAAAAAGAATTATTGTAACAGGAAAAACTCAAAGCAACCTGATAAAACCAGCCAAGAAGGTAATGATAACAAGCAAAAGCAAAACAGTAACTACAATGTGCAAGAGAACACAATTGATTCTTTACATATCCTAGCTTGTTTGATATTTTCAAAAACCCATCAGATTTCTATTATTAAACCATTTAATTGATACAGAGATTAAAAACAAGAGGGAAGTAGTGCACCAATGTAGTAGCGGGCAGAACAGACCGATACTCCCTAGTCCATCTCTTACCCAATATGTGGACAATGCCCTGTTTTTCCCTCATCACCTCCCAATGGTATGATGCCTCCTGTACTCCCTTTCTGGGTGAGCCCTATTTAAATCTCAGCACATCAAGCTGATCTGACTGAGAGAGATGGCAAATTTTCAAATGTTCACAAGTGTCTGGGTTTTGTAGTCAACATCAAATTCAAACATAATTCATTTTACCTTTTTAAACAAAAATGGTAGAACACAAATCCATACACTATACTGCCCTTCAAGGCATCTGGGTTGAGTTTCCTTACAGTCATCATCTTGATCCATGTGGAGTTTTTCAGCTTTTGATTAAAAAGAGTTTGTTCTTACTGCTTCCTAACCAATAGAGAAAAAAGAAAGTACTGCCTGCATGTCAAAATAATTAAGAATGAAGCCCAAAAATAAGATGAGTGCATACTATTCACATTTAAACATTAGTTCCTAAACATTCTGCTTCCATTTTTCTTGGATTTCACCATGGGCTAGAAATGAGTTTGAAAAGAAAGTAATTTCAGCTTCTAATTTCATGCTGTATTTCTTCTCATTGTACTGCTTCATTCTCATTAAGCTCAGCTGAAGTTCCTTTCAGTCTAGTTTCACCTGCATGATTAAGGTGACATTTCATTGATTTCTGCACAAAACAATCATCTCACTAGAAATATCTATTTAATACTGGACTTTTGAGACTTCAACACTATATTCCAACATCTCTAGTTTATTTTTATATTTGTCACCAATGTACCCATTTATGCCTATGGCATAATTGTTTTGAGACTTAAGCACACTTAACCATCTTCTGGTTTGAGCTAGCTCTACTCTCTGGATAAACATCTGTAAAATGCTATTATTTAGAGAGATACAGCTAATTGGCACACAGGGGACAAAACTGACCAAATGACACAGCAGAGACTTAGGATGGCCAATATGAGCCCATTTATCCACAGGAGTTGTAATCCAGAATCTCAGAAGGTGAAATGAGTCACATAAGAGAAGTGGAGGGAGAGGAGAGATTGCAAACATAAAAACATTAAAAACCTAAAATACATAAATAGGAAAGTCATTCTAAATGGTAGTATACTCTAAACATAAAGAAAAGACTATTTTTTTCTTTCCAAGTACTCACAGAGACCATTTATGTGACTTATGTGATACTGCAATAAACTTCAAAAGCAGAAATTGGCTTTTTTATCCCCCTCCCCTGTCCTTCATCTTACAACAATCACCTACTAATTTTAAAAATACTTCAAAGGCAGAGAACCAGGGAGCAGCCCCTGAGATTTGGCCACAGTTATGGTAGAACTCAGGTGGCTGCACAAAGAAGCAATTCACCCACCCTCTTGGTAAATGCCTTCCTCCAGCATGAGCCAAGAGGAGAATCACAGAGTGATCCCCGAAACCCCACCACAGCCATGCTGGAACCCAGGCAGCTGCACAAAGAAGCAATTTGCATGCCCTCTTTGTGAGCACCTTCCTGAGGGATGAGCCAGGAGGAGAATCAGAGAGTGGCCTCCGAGATCCAGCCACAGCCATGGTGGAACCCAGGTGGCTGCATAAAGAAGCAATTCACCCGCCCTCTTGATAAGCACCTTCCTGTAGCATGAGCCAAGGGGAGTATCAAAGAGCAGCCCCTGAGATCCAGCCACAGCCATGCTGGAACCCAGGCAGCTGCACAAAGAAGCAATTCACCCGCCCTTTTGGTAAGTGCCTTCCTCTGGCATGAGCCAGGAGGAGACCCAGTAGTGTCTCCTGTGAGCCTACCAGTGCGTGGGCTTGGAATCAAACATCCCAAACCCCGTTAGCAACTGGGGACAGAGGTCTGAGTACCTCTTGGCAGGATGACTGTATGCAATATAGCAAATATGGGGGGGGTCTCCTCTACAGTCTCTTTGAAAGCAAATGTTGTTTTCAGCTTTGTTTCATTATAATTAATTGCTTTACTCTATTCAACATTCTCCTTTGATCGATTTTATAATGTTCTGCCTTTGGTTTGATTTTGCTATACCTAATTGACTAGACAACTATTGTGAAGATAAAGAGATATACTATGGTACCTATCAATGTTATTCCAGTAACCTGCTGTGAAGTTCTATACAAAATTCACTGCACTGTGTCAATTGGCTTTGTTCTGTCTTGTTCTGTTGTATTTCTATTACCTTCAAAATAAAAAAATAAAAATACTTCAGAAATGAAAATGGAACAGGCTTTTACTCACTTTAATAACAATCTATGAAAATTTCAATGTAGTATCAATATCAAAAAACAAATATTAAATAAAGCTAAATTAGACATGACACACAATTTAAAAAGTATTCTACTATGAGATTTTTCTGAAAATTGAGAAAACGTCCAAATGAATTGTGTATTAGTTGACATTAGTGATTCAACATGTGTTTTGTTAAACAAAACAATGATTTTTAAATATTTGCAAATGAAGAGCATTTTGGAAATATTTACAATAAGGAGTAACAAAAATGTGATACAACAGCTCCACAATGTGTTCAGTGGTAAACTCAAAGTGCTGGCTAATTCTGTAGGATACAGAAATACAAAGATTGTGAAATAAAACTGTTTTGGTCATAGAAATGAAATAAAAACATGATCACCTATGCAGAAAATTCTAAAAATTTGTGATAACAAGAAATTCTTGATTTAAAATCCTGCAAAGTAAAAGGTGAAGCATATAAGCACCAATACCAAAGTTATCTGATATTGTAATACCTTTATCCTTACAATTTGCTTAGCATTTCTTTGGCTAGTATTGTTAAAAGTCAATCAGGTTCATATAAAAAGTCAATCATTTTTTTCCACATACTTGCAGGGAATAAGTGGAATTTGCAATGAAAAATACAATGACACAGGACACAAAATGAACACTTAATAATCAGTAGCTATTTTATACACAAATAACGAATTACCCATGAAAAAAATTCACTTAAGATGGCTTCAAATATATTAATAAATACATGCAAAAGAACTCAGCAGCCTAGGCAAGACTCAACTACCTCTCCCTGCCACCCAAAAGAACTCATTAGCTGACAGGAGCTTCAGCAAGTGCCATGAACTTTTGCCATGTGACCTCTGTGTCCACCTCCACAGATATACAAGGGCAGGATGCTTCCTGTGCACTCTTCACATGGCCTGCCACACTCAGACCACATGGCCCACCTTGGAGACCCCTCCACATCCTGGACCTAGTGTTGCTGTTGATCTTTGGCTCCCACTCCACCTCGCAGGGCCTTGGACTGCAGTGAATTAATCATTCTGGGTGGGTGAGAGACTCAGTAACCCCTCACCCAAACAGAAGACCTCAGCAGGCTCCCATCAGTGTAGTGAGTTTGCCTCTAAAATAGAGGTCTCCAGTGTATAAATAGGAGCAAGAGTAAAGCTCCCTCAAGCTACAGGACCTTAGCAGGCTGGTAAGAGTTTGCATGATTCATTCCTCCACACAGAGAACATCAGGCAGGTTTAGGAGTATGCCAATAAGGTCTCTGCCAACTTGGAGAAAATAAGAATGTCTTATGAGACACCCAGTAACACAGTAGAGCCTCAGCCAAGACACAGACTATAGACAGGGAGAGCTGGTGAACTGGAACAACCTGCAGACATACCAACATTAGGAACTAAAGGTTGATTTACATCAATACTCATAGGCTAGTCAGCCCAGGAAGAATATAGGACTCATTCAACAGGCACTACCAGAGGAATTCAGGTGACTGAACTTCTTCTTCACTGTGGTACCAGCAATCAGACAATCAACAACCACACAGAAGGACCCTAAGATACACAGTAAAAAAGTTGAGACTAGTGGGATTGAAATACCAAATATTAACCCAAAAGAAGAAAATGACAAGACAAAAAAGCAAAACGCAATCTCAAACATCCAGTCAATCAGGAGCAGTACAGGAGACATTCAAATAGAGGACTTTAAAAGTCATACAGGAGGAGCTAAAGATGGCCAATCAATGAGCAACAAAATACAAAGCCTCCTGGGAGAAACAACTCATATGCCAGAATAAAACATCCTGGAGAGATCCAGACAGAGGGAGATGGAACCTCTTGACACAGGAAGAAATTAAAAGGTAAAAAAGCTCATCAAACATGCAGTCTCAGGGCTAAAATTGGAACAGCTAAAATTACTGGACATGGCATTTTCATGGCAAAGCACCAAGTTTGCCCCAGTCTGAATTCTCAAATTGGTGCTGGCAAGCAGAGCCGCCCAAACTCGTTCTTGCCACCACTCACAGGAGCCACCAGCCATGCTGAAGTAGGGGGTTGGTGAACAAAACAGAGAGCAGAGCTGGCGAAGGGACCTTCATTAATCCACGGTCAGTGCTGGGAATGAGACCACCCCCATTAGAAGGGTGCAACCAAATGGGAGACATGTTGGAATCAGGCAGGAGGAGCCTGAACTGGGAGTGACAGTGACTTCAGTTGGTTGCTCGCTCTCCAGAGAAGATTCATGGGATTTGCTTGGACTGGGTTATGCCCATGGCTGGGACTCAATAAGCTGTTCCAAATCAATTCCCTGCATTTAACACGCACTAACCTGGTGAAGGCCCCCAAAGTTTGGCTGGCCCAGTGGGGAAGGGCTGGTATATGCAACTCCTGCTTACACCTCAGTGACAAGAGCAGGCAGGAGAGGGCAGAGGTCGCTCACCAGCATGCTTCAGAGGAAACTTGGCCAACAGGTAAGAGGGCTGGGACCTCCACTGTACACCTGTGTGGAGGCCAGAACCATGACAGGAGAGAGAGGCAACAGGAGGCCCACAGCCCAGAAACCCTGAGAGCACTGATACAGGAGAGGGAAAAACAAAGGAGACTGGGGGCAGCAAACAGATAACATCAGACATGGATTCAATACACATTAAGAGATATCTTCAGGACTTTGTAGACAAACTCAAAACTGAAATATTAAATCAGGTAAAGCAATATATGAGTAGAGTAATAAAAGAAATGTTAAGCATCTCTCAGGATGACATAGAAGAACAGAGGAACACAAAAAAGAGAAACATTCAATAAAGAATATAAAGAAAATATAGAATACATGAAGCAAATTCAAAGAGATAACCAGGAAATTAAAAAACTCCATTTCATTTTCAAGCTGGCAAAAGTCCTTAAAAGAAACTAAGTATAGATGATCAAAACTTGAAGACAAGTTTGCAATGTGTGATCATGAAAGGAAAGATCTCTTGAAAATAAAAGGAAACAGGCAATAACAATACAAAGGCTAGAAGATGACAAAAGAATCTATAATTTAAGAATAAGAAATGTGAACAAAGAAGCAGGAATAAAAACAGGCACATTACAAACACTATTCATGGAAATAATTAAGGAAAACTTCCCAAGCATGGGAAAAGAAAATGACATTCAGTTATGTGAGGCATAAAGAATTCCAGCTACCTACAACCAAAACAGAACTACACCCAGATATATAATAATCAAGATACCAAAAGTTCAATATAAAAACAGAATATTAAAAGCTGTCAGAGAAAAGAAATAGATTACCTATAAAGGTAAGCCCATCAGGATCATGGCTGACTTCTCGACACAGACCATCAGATCAAGAAGAGCTTGGAACAAAGTATTCCCAGCCCTGAAAGAAAATAACCTCCAGCCCAGATTGATGTACCCTGCAAAGCTGTCACTAGAAATTAGTGGGGAAACAAGATGCTTCCATGACAAAGAGGAACTGGGGGAATTTGTGACCACCAATCCAACCCTACAGAGAATACTGAAGGACATTCTAGAGACAGAAAAAAAAATACCAGGATTTTAAGAATAGTGGCATAAAGGCCTCAATAAGCAGGGCAGGCAATAGAATGAAGGAGAGAAGTAGACAAACAAAGGCAGAAAAATAGCATAGCAGAAATGAGGCAGAGAAGGATGGCTAGAATCTTTAACATAGATGGCCTTGATACACTGTATTTTTAGTAGTGTACCAGGATTTAAAACCCACATTACTCACATTAGTCTGCTTAGATGTATTATATTCTGTTCCAGTCATTCTACCTGTACTAGATTTGAGGGCACAGACAGTAACCCCAAAAATAACAGGATATAGTATGGTAATCATCCTTAATTTCCTATTAACTTAATCTGAAGCTCTGTAAAACCTACACTGTTTTACCATGACTGATCATAATCAAATCTGGTTTGTTAGATAGCTGTTTTGTATTGATAGATTTTATTCAAAGCTGTTATGATTGATAGTATCAAGTCTGAGAGTATAGGCAACTGCACTGAAGATGACAATATTCACTAGAATATCCACTCTACTTTGATTATTACCTGCCTTTGAAGTTTTAAACTGCCTACAATGTTTTATTTTTACTGATATTGTTATGTACTGCTATATTCAATTATACTGCTATATTCAGTTATGCCTGATGATATAGACAATTCTATTGAAGATAATAAGATACAACACAGTAATCATTGTAGATCACTTTGTACTGTGGTTTTATATGACTTTTTGTTTCATGTCTTTATAGAAATATGTTTGGTTTTGTCTTGCTATGTTTTGTTTTTCCCTCTAATACAGGAAGGATAGAAATACATGTAGAGACTCATGCATGCATAGCTGTTAACAAACTCACTGTTTGAAAATCTACTTTGCATGCTTCAATTTTGCAACTTGAACAACTATTTTTAAGAGGACAATATGTGAGTTATCAACTAGTGATTTCCTACTGTTTATCTTTTTTTAAAAAGTTCTGTATTATCTCTACTCTTTACATGTTTTTTTCTTTAAATTAAAAAAAAATTTAAGTCATACACCAGAATTCTCTGAAAAAGATAGCAAGGTGAAATAAAGAAACAAATCCATGAAGCTATATAGGAAATCAAACTAGAAATACTTTTTATGTAAAGATAGAAACAACAACAACCTTAGTAAATGAGTTTTTCAGGGTAAGTAGAGAAGAAATAGATTTTTTAAAAGTACAGGAGCATGGGAAACTGATTGCAACCTTGAATGAACAATATAGAAAACAAGCAGAATTCATAAAACAAACTCAAAGAGACATCCAAGAAAAAAACTCTATTGAAAGCTGGCAAAACTGTTTAAATGAAGCTGAGGATAAGAATTTAGTTCTTGAGGACAGGATCACAATTAGCAATCATGAAAGGATAGAACTTTTAAAATAACAAAGCAGCATGAAATGGCAATCCTGAAGTTACAAGATGATGCCAAGAGTAACAATAGAAGATTATTAGGCATCAGTGAAGAGGCAGGAGTCAATGTAAATGACATAACTAAAATATTCACAGAAGTAATAACAAAAAATTTCCCAAACATGGGGGGGAAAGCTGATATCCAGATAAGTGAGGCATATAGAATGCCAAACAGTCACAACCAACATAAATCTACACCCAGACACATAATAATTAAGATCTCAGGCATACAGCATAAAAAAAGAATACTAAAAGCTGTTAGAGAAAAGGCACAACTCACCTGTCAAGGAAAGACCATTAGAATCACGGCAGACTTTTCAGCACAAACCCTCAATTCAAGATGAGTTTGGAGTAAGGTGTTTCCATTCCTGAAAGTAAACAACTTTCAACCCAGTCTGATGTACCAGCAAAACCTTCATTCAGATTTAATGGAGAAACAAGATACTTCCATGACAAAGAACAACTGAAGAAACTCATGTCCACCAAGCCAACCCTAGAAAGAGTATTGAATGACACACTAGATAGAAATAAAAATTACCACAATCCCCAGAACAACAAAAAGAAACCACCAGGTAAGACAAGCAATTAAAAAGGTGTTAAATCAGAAAACCAAAAACAGGAACATAACATGACAAAGTTGAGCCAGTACATAGCAGTTATATCCATCAATGTAAATGGCCCCGATTCAACTATTAAAAGAAATAGGCTGATAGAATGGATCAAGAAACAAGATCCCACAATATGCTGTATACCAGAAACACATCTGACTCAAAAGGAGACTCATATATTAAAAGTCAAAGGAGGAAAACAGCCTTGCATGCAACAGGAAACCAGATAAAAGCAGGAGTAGCTATTCTGTTTGCAGAAAATGTGAACTTCAAACCTCAAGTGATTAAAAGAGATAAAGAAGATCACTAACAAGTTTTTAGTGGAAAACTTCAAGAGAAGAATTGACAATTACAAGTCTATATGCACCAAATATGGGAGCATCCAACTATATAAGACATGAAAAATAATAGACATGAAAAATAATAGACATGAAAAAACAAGTGCAATGACCAGTAACTCCAGGCAACAAGCAGAGCAGAATCTAACCCAGATGCCACACACTGTGGTGGCATCCCAGTGCACATGGTGGAGTCTGAACTCTGCTTCCAGGTGGTAAGACCATGCCTCACATCTGAGGCCAGCCTAAAATGGGGGAGAGGGACTGGCAGCCCTAGCCGGGCCACACCCAGTGAACTCCAGCCATGAGCAGGGCCCAGAATCCAACTCAGCCATGCCCATGTGCAGTAGCAGCATCCCAGTTCAAGTGGAGGACTCTGAACTCTGCTCCTGGGTGTTAAGACCACATCCTGCCTCTGGAGCCAGCTTAAGACAGGGGTGAAGGATTGGTGGCCCTAACTGGGCAATACCCAGTGAGCTCCAAGCATCAAGCAGGGCCCAGAAACCAATCCTACAGCCTAACCGCATGTTGTGGTGGCATCCCAGGGCACATGATGGACTCAGAACTCTGCTCCTGGGCAGTAAGACCATACCCTATGTCTGGGGCCATCCTAAAATGGAGGAGAGGGACTCGTGGCCCTAGCCAGGCTATACCCAGCAAACTCCAGGCAGTGAGCAGGACCCAAAATCCAACCCAGGGCCACAACCACACACAGCAGTGGCATCCTTTAGCACACAGGGCTGACTCCAAACTCTGCTCCCAGGTGGTAAGACCATGCCCTGAATCTGGGCTAGCCTAGCAGGATTGAAGAACCAAAACTAACTTGAAGGGAAAAATGGCTAAATGAAAAAACAAAATGCAGTCTCAAACATCTCATCCATTAGGAGCAAGTACAGGAGACCATGAAATAGAGGACTCCAAAAGTAACATATCAGAAATCTCTGAAAAGATAGCAAGGGAAATAAAAAACAATTCCATGAGGCTAGAGAGGAAATCAAATTAGAAGTACTCTCCAATATAAAGATAGAAATAACAACCTTAGTAAAGGAGTTCTTGAATACAGCTAAAGTAGAAATAGAGAAAAAAGTACAGGAGCATGGGAAATTGATTGAAACCTTGAATGAACAATACAGAAAATAAGCAGAATCCAAGAAACAAACTCAAAGAGATATCCAGGAAACAAAAATTTCTATTGAAAGCATGCAAAACTACTTAAATGAAGCTGAGGATAGGATTTTGGACCTAGAGGACAGGATTACAATTAGTGATCATGAAAGGATATAACTTTTAAAATAATAAAGCAGCATGAAATGACAATCCAGAAGTTTCAAGATGATGCCAAGAGCAACAATATAAGATTAATAGGCATTAATGAACATGCAGGAGTCAATGCAAAAGGCATATGTAAAATATTCACAGAAGTAATAGCAGAAAAATTTCCCTAACATGGGGAAAAAAATCTAACATGCAGATAAGTGAGGCATATAGAATGCCAAACAGTAACAATCAACATAAATCCACACCCAGACACATAATTAAGATCTCAGGCATACAGCATAAAAACAGAATACTAAAAGCTGTTAGAGAAAAGACACAACTCACTTATCAAGGAAAACCCATTAGAATTAGAGCAGACTTTTCAGCACAAATCCTCAAGTCAAGATGAGCTTCGAGTGAGGTATTTCAAGCCCTGAAAGAAAACATCTTTCAGAGGAGCTAAAGATGGCCAATCAGTGAGCAACAAAAAACAAAGCCTCCTGGGAGAAACAACAACTCATATGCCAGAATAAAACATCCTGGAGAGATCCAGATGGAGGGAGATGTATCCTCTTGACACTGGAAGAAATTAAAATGCAAAAAAGCTCATCAAATGCGCAGTCTCTGGGCTACAATTGGAACAGCAAAAATTACTGGACATGGCATTTTCACTGTGACCCACCAAGTTTGTGCTGGCCTGAATTCACAAATTCATGCCAGCTGGCAGAGCCTCCCAAACTCATTCTTGCCACCACTCACAGGAGCCACAGCCATGCTGAAGTAGGGAGTTGGTGAACCCAACAGAGAGCAGAGCTGGCAAAGGGACCTTCATTAATCCACAGTCAGTGCTGGGAATGAGACCCCCACCATGGGAAGGGTGCGACCAAATGGGAGACATGTTGGAATTGGGCAGGAGGACCCTGAACTGGGAGCGACAGTGACTTCAGTTGGTTGCTCACTCCCCAGAGCAGATTCATGGGATTTGCTTGGACTGGGTCACATCCTTGGCCATGATCCAATGAGCCAGCCCAAATTGATTACCTGCACCTAGCATGCACTAAACTGGTGAAAGCCCCTGAAGTTTGGCTGGCTAGGTGGGGAGGGACCAGCATATGCAGCCCCTGCTTACACCTCAGTGACAAGAGCAGGCAGGAGAGGGCAGAGGTTCCTCACTAGCATGCTGGGGAGGAACCGTGGCCAACAGGGAAAGGAGCTAGGACCTCCACTGTAACCTGTGTGGAGGAAGCCAGGGCCATGACAGGAGAGAGAGGCAACAGGAGGCCCACAGCCCAGAACCCTGAGTGCACTGATACAGAACAGAGAGAAAAAAGGGAGACTGAGGGCAGAAAACATGCAACATCAGACATGGATTCAATACACATTAAGAGATATCTTCAGGACCTTGTAGACGAGCTCAAAACTGAAATATTAATCCAGGTAAAGCAATATATGAGTAAAGTAATAAAAGAAATGCTAAGCATCTCTCAGCATGACATACACAGAAAAAGGGAGGAACACAAAAAAAGAAGAGAAACATTCAATAAAGAATATAAAGAAGGGGCTAGGGATTTAGCTCAGCAGCATAAACACCTGCCTTGCATATGCACAGTCAAGACTTTGATTTCCAGTACCAATTATAAAAAAAGAATAAAAAGAAAATATAGAATACATGAAACACATTCCAATAGATTACCAGGAAATTAAAAACTCCATTTCATTTTCATGCTAGCAAAAGTCCTTAAAAAGAAACTACAGGTAGACTATCAAAACTTGAAGACAAGTTTGCAATGTGTGATCATGAAAGGAAAGATCTCTTAAAAGTAACAAGGAAACAGGCAGTAAAAATACAAAGGCTAGAAGATGACAAGAGAATCTATAATTTAAGAATAAGAAATGTGAATGAAGAAGCAGGAATACAAACATGTGAATTACAAAGACTATTCAAGGAAATAATTAAGGAAAACTTCCCAAGCATGGGAAAAGAAAATGACATTTGGTTGTGTGAAGCATACAGAACTCCAGCCACCTACAACCAAAACAGAGCTACAACCAGACATATAATAAAGATTCCAGAAATTCAATATAAAAACAGAGTATCAAAAGCCATCAGAGAAAAGAAACATTACTATAAAGGTAAGCCATCAAGATCATGGCAGACTTCTCGACACAGACCATCAGATCAAGAAGAGCTTGGAGTGAAGTATTCCAAGCCCTGAAATAAAATAACCTCCAGCCCAGATTGATGTACCCTGCAAAGCTGTCACTGGAAATTAATGGAGAAACAAAATGCTTCCATGACAAAGAGGAATTGGGGGAGTTTGTGACCACCAATCCAACCCTACAGAGAATACTGAAGGACATTCTAAAGAGAGAAAAAACAAATACCAGGATTTTAGGAACAGTGGCAGAAAGGCTTCAATGAGTGGGGCAGGCAGTAGAATGAAGGAGAAAACTAGACAAACAAAGGCAGAAAAATAGCATAGCAGAAATGAGGCAGAGAAGGATGGCTAGAATCTCTAACATAGATGGTCTTGATACAGTATATTGTTAGTAGTGTACCAGGATTTAAAACCCACATTACTCATGCCACTCTGCTTAGATGTTCTAGTTCTAGTCATTCTACTTGTACTAGATTTGAGGGCACAGACAGTAATCCCAAAAATAGCAGGATATAGTATGGTACTCATCCTTAATTTCCTATTAACTTAATCTAAAGCTCTGTAAAACCTACACTATTTTATGACAACTGGTCATAGTTGAATCTGGCCTGTTAGATCACTGTTTTGTATTAATAGATTTTATTCAAAGCTGTTATGATTGATAGTATCAAGTCTGAGAGTATAGGCAACTGCACTGAAGATGACAATATTCACTGCAATATCCACTCTAATTATTACCTGCCTTTGAAGTTTTATACTGCCTACAATGTTTTATTTTTACTGATATTGCTATGTACTGCTAAATTCAATTATACTGATATATTCAATTATGCCTGATGATATAGAAAATTCTATTGAAGACAATAAGAAACAACACAGTAATCAATGTAGATCACCTTGTACTGTGGTTTTATACAATTGTTTGGTTTCATGTTTTTATAGGAGTTTGTTTGTTTTTTCTTGCTATGTTTTGTTTTTCCCTCTAATACAGAAAGATAGAAATACATGAAGGGACTCATGCATGCATAGCTGTTTACAGTCTCACTGTTTGAAAATCTACTTTGTATGCTTTAATTTTGTACCTTGAACAACTATTTCTAAGAGGACAATATGTAATTTATCAACTAGTGATTTCTTACTGTTTATCTTTTTTTTTTTTTGAAATTCTGTATTATCTTTACCCTTTATATGTTTTTTTCTCTTTAAATAAAAAAAAATTTTTTTTAAAGGAAAACATCTTTCAACCCAGACTGATGTACAGCAAAATTTTCATTCAAATTTAATGGAGAAATGAGATACTTACATAACAAAGGTCAACTGACAAAATTTACATCCACCAAACCAATCCTAAAAAGAGTGTTGAAAGACATCTTAGACAGAGTTAAAAATGACCACAATCCCCAGAACAACAAGAGAAAGAGAAAGTAACCACCTGGTAAGACAAGCAATTAAATAAGGGGAAAAGCAGGAAGCAAACAAATGGAAAATAAAATGGCAAATTTAAGCCAGTACATATCAGTGATATCCATAAATTTAAATGGTCTCAATTCACCTATCAAAAGAAATAGATTGACAGAATGGATCAAGAAACATGATCCCACAATATGCTTTATACAAGAAACACATCTAATGCAAAAGAAAACTCATAAATTAAAAGTCAAAGGATGGAAAGCAGTATTCCATGCAACAGGAACCCAGAAAAAAGCAGGGGTGACTATTCTATTTGCAGACAATCTGAACTTTAAACCTAAAATTATTAAAAGAGATAAAGAAGGTCACTGCATACTCATTAGTGGAAAATTTCAACAGGAAGAACAATTATAAATATATATGCACCAAATACAGGAGCACCCAACTATATAAGACAGATATTAATGGACATGAAAAACCAAATACACAAGAACACAATTATAACAGAGGACCTTAAAACCCCATTCTCACAAAGAGATAGATCAACTAGACAAAAAGTCAACAAAGAAATTACAGACCTGAATCATACCTGTGAGCAATTGGACTTAGTAGATGGATACAGAGTGTTCCACCTAACCACATCAGAATACACATTCATCTCAGCTGCACATGGGACATTCTCCAAAACAGACCATATATTATCCCATAAAACATTCTTAAGTAAATGCAAAGGGTTTCAAATTGTTCCATGCATAATTTTTCAGCATAGTGCACTGAAACTGAAAATTAATGGTGAAAGAAATTGCAAAACCTGCATAAATACATGGAAATTAAATAAAAATATTCTGAACAACCAGTGGGTTACAAGTGAAATTAAAGAAGAAATAAACCAATACCTATAATTCAATGAAAAGGTGGATACAACATACCATATCATATGGGACACAATGAAAGTGATCCTAGGAGAAAAATATATAGCAATAAACTGTCATATGAGGTAAACAGAATTAGCACAAATAAACAACTTAATGCTACATCTCAAGCTTCTAGAAAAGGAAGAGGAAGTTAAACCCAAAGCTCATAGAAGAGTTGAAATACTAAAGATCAGAGCAGAAATTAATGCAATTTAACCTGAAAAAATAATGCAAAGAATTAATGGATCAAAGAGCTGGATTTTTGAGCAAATAAAAATTGATAAAACTCTAGCCAATCTTATGAAAAAAAGAATTTAAAAACTGAAATTCACTCAATAAGACTGAAAAGAGAGAAATTACTACAGTTCCCATGGAAATCCAAAAGGTCATGAATACCTACTTTGAAAATCTCTACTCACATAGAGTGGAAAACAGAGGAAAAGGAAATATTCTGGAAACAAAAGAACTACCAAAGCTCAACCAAAAATATATAGCAATTTTGGATAATCCAATATCAGCTATTAATATTGAAAACATAATTAAAAATTTACCAACAAAGAAAAGGCCAGGTTCTCATGGATTCACAGCTGAATTGTACAAGAAATTTAGAGAAGATTTGATGCCAATACTCCTTAAAACCTTCAATGAAATTGAAAAAGAAGCAATCCTGCCTAACTCATTCCTGAGCCAAGTATCACTCATACCAAAACCAGAGAAAGACCCAACCAAAAGGAGAACTATAGGCCAATCTCACTAATGAACACTGATGCAAAGATTCTCAATAAAATACTGACAAATAGAATGCAACAAATCATCAAGAAGATTATACATCATGACCAAGTGGGATTTATCCCAGGAATGCAGGTATGGTTTAACATATGAAAATCAATAAATGTAATACACCACATCAACAGAGCCAAAAACAAAAACCACACAATCATCTCAATAGATGCAGAAAACACTTTTGATAAATTCCAACATTTGTTAATGATAAAAAATCCTGCAGAAACTCAGAATAGATGGTATGTACGTCAATCTCACAAAGGCCATCTATGACAAACCAACAGCCAACATTATATTAAATGGAAAAAAACTGACAGCTTTCACTTTAAAATCAGGAACAAGACAAGGATGTCCACTATCACCACTCCTATTCAATATAGTTCTGGACACAATAGCCAGGGCAATCAGACAAGAGAGAGAAATAAAAGGAATAAAGATAGGTAACAAATAAGTTAAATTATCACTATTTGTAGATGATTCTTTATATAGAAGACCCCAAAAACTCCATTGAAAGACTACTAAAGGTAATTTTAACAATTCACCAGCATAGCTGGATACAAAGTCAACACTGAGCATGGCTATGAGGAAACCCTGGAGGCTACACAAAGAAGCCGTTTGCCTGCCCTCTTGGTGAGCACCTTCCTGCAGGGTGAGCCAAGAGGAGAATCAGAGAGTAGCCCCCGAGATCCCGCCACAGCCATGCTGGAACCCAGGAGGCTGCACAAAGAAGCAATTCGCCCGCGAGTGCCTTCCTCCAGCGTAACCCAGGAGCAGGCCCAGTAATGTTTCTTGTTAGCCTACTAGTGCACGGCCTTGGAATCCAACATCCCAACCCCCCACCTTAGCAATTGAGGACAGAGGTCTGAGCATCACTTGGCAAGATGACTATATGCAATATAGCAACTATGGGAGGGCTGCTCTATCTTCTCTTTGAAAGCAAATGTTGTTTTCAGTTTTGATTCATTATGATTAATTGATTTACTCTATTCTATTCTCTTTCAATTGATTTTATAATGTTCTGTCTTTGGTTTGATTTTGCTATACCTAATTGACTAGACAACTATTGTGAAGATAATGAGATATACTATGGTACCTATCACTGTTATCCCAGTAACCTGCTGTGCAGTTCTGTTCCAAATTCACTCACTGTCTCAATTGGCTTTGTTTTATCTTGTTCTGTTGTACTTCTACTACCTTCAGAATAATTTTTTTTAAAAGTCAACACTGAAACATCAATATCATTCCTGTACACAAACAAAAAAACTAAATGAGAGGGAAATTAAGGAAATATCACCTTTCACAATAGCATATAAGAAAATGAAATACTTAGGAATCAACCTAACCAAGAATGTAAAAGACCTATAGGCTGAAAATTATACTACCCTGAAAAAGGAGATTGAAGAGAATATTTGAAAATGGAAGTATATTGCTTGCTCTTTGTTAGAAAGAACCAACATTGTGAAAATGGCCATACTCCTAAAACTGTTGTTCAGTTAATGCAATCCCAATCAAAATATCATTAACATACCTTACAGATCTAGAGAAAACATTCCTAAAATTTATTTGGAAACAGAAGAAACTTAGAATAGCTAAGGCGATTCTGGGCAACAATGGCAATACAGAAGGTTCACAACTCCTGTCTTGAAACTATACTATAAAGCTACAGTGATAAAATCATCATGGTACTGGCAAAGAAATAGACCTGAGGCTCAATGGAACAGATTAGAAGATGCAAAAGACACTCAGCCACCTTATATTTGACAAAGGGCTAAACACGTTCACTGAAAAAACAGTAGCTTCTTCAATAACTAGCGCTGGAAAAATTGGCTTTCCATATGCCAAAGACTAAAATTAGTCCCATGCCTATCACCATGCACTAAACTAAAGTCAAAATAGATCAAATATCTAATATCAGGCTCATACTTGTAAATATCACATTGTCTTTCTAGTGTAAAAATTAATAAAAACTGAAGAAGAATTAAGATGCTAAATGTATAATAGATATTATAAAATGAAAGGGAAGGAAAGTCCTCTAAAGGATATAACTTCATGTATGTTTAACTGCGTAGGATAGATAACCATATTACTAAATTTTTTTTGGATCATTGAACAGAATGGTTTGCACTGTCAGTGATTGTCCACCCTTTATGTTTTGATTTTGTAACCTGAACAACTATTTATATGATGACAATATGTAATTAATCAACTAGTAATTTCTTAGTGTTAATTTTTTTTAATTCTGTATTATTTCTACACTTTTTTCTGTTTTGCTTTTTTTCATTGAATTAAAAAAATTTCAATGAAAGCTGGAAATACCATATGAATGAAACTGAAGGCAGACTTTCACAAATTGAAGACATGATAACAGCTAATGATCATGAAAGTAAAGAACTTTTAAGAATAGCCTTTTCCTCCACATGCCCATCATGGGCAGAGAGAACCAAGAGAAGACTCACATCTGCCTGCTGGATGCCATAACCAGAAAGCCCTTTCCTCAAAGTGCTCAGCATGGCCAGAGAGAACCAGGGAAAGACCTGTCTCTGCCTGCCAGGTGCTGCCACTGGAAGGCCCTTTACTCTGCGCATCCATTGTGGGCAGGGAGAACCAGAAGAAGAACTGCCTGTGCCTGCTGGGTGCCACCATGGAAATACCTTTTCCTCTGCACTCCCAGCATGGGTCGAAAGAGACAGAGAGATCCACCTCTGCCCACTGTGCACCACCAGCAAAAGGCCATGTCCTTCAAGTGGCCAGTGTGGGCAGAGAGAACCAGCAGATCCACCTTCACCTTCAGGGAGCTGCCAACCAAAGGCTCCTTCCTGTAGCCAGCCAGCAGGAGCAGGGACACACATCCAGGTAAGCCCTCTGCACCTGTAGACCACCATTTGAGGCCCTTGGTTTCCTCAGACAGTCATCATCTATGAGCAAAATCAGACAAATACACTCCTGTGTGTCTCCCACCATCATGGGAGACCCAGAGTTGACACACAGGCTGAGAGAAGCAGTCCCACATCCATGCACCCCTGATCATCAGTGAAGCCCCAGTGTAGCTGCATAGCTCTAGAGAAGCCTACTCCACACTCTACTACCTCCCTGTAAATCTAGAATTAGAGGAATCCAGGTGCCTGTCCCATCCCCCTACACTGCTTAGGGGCAGCCAATGTGGAAAGTACCTGAGACTCCAAAACCAGCTTGTGGAGAGGAACCCAGGAGAATGTCAAGACGAAGGAGCAAAAGGCAGACTCAGACTGCTACCACACACAGAATAAATCTGGGAGATACAATCATGGAAGAAAACAGAAGTTACACACCTGAAATCTCTGAGAGGATAGCAATTCAAGTAAGGAAACAACTTCATGAGATTGTAAAAGCAGTCAAATCAGAAATAATGTCTCAGGTAAAAGAAGAAATCACAAACATACTGAAAGAACTGTTCAGCAGGTCTAAAGAAGACATAGACAATGAAGAGGAGCATAGGAAAATGATGGAAACTGAATGAATGTAGAAAGGAATTACAATGCATGAAACATTCAAAGAGAGATGCAGGAAATTAAAAATTCAATCAAAAGCTAGCAAAACCACTTGAAAGAGACTGAAGATATACTTTCAAACCTTGAAGACAGGATTGCAGCTAGTGATCCTAAAAGGAAAGATCTCTTAAAAATAACATGGAAATAACCCGATGGCTGCAAGATGATGCAAAGAAGCATAATTTAAGAGTGATAGGTATCAATGAAGAAACAGGGGTCAACACAAATGAATATCTCTTTAGATATTCACAGAAGTAATAGACAAAAACTTCCCAAACATGGGAAATGGATCTGGCATGCAGATAAGTGAGGCATATAGAACTCCAACTAGCCTTAACCAAAGTAAATCTACACCAAGACATATAATAATCAAGATCCCAGAAATACAGCACAAGAACAGAATGTTAAAAGCTGTTAGAGAAGAGAGACAGATCACCTATAAAGGAAAACTAATCAAAATCACAGAAGACTTGTCAACACAAACCATCAAGTCAAGAAGAGTTTGGAGTGAAGTGTTTCAAACCCTGAAAGAAAACAACTTCCAACTCAGATTGATCTAATCTGCAAAACTATGTTTCAAAATTGAGGGAAAAATAAGATACTTCCATGATAAAGAACAACTGAAGGAATTCATGACTACCAAACCAACCCTACAGAAAGTGCTAAAGAATATTCTAGAGAGAGATAAAGCTGACCATGGTTCCAGGCACAGCAGCAGAGGAGGACCACCAAACAAGACAGGCAATTGCACGAAGGGGAAAAGTGGCAGGCCAACAACAGGAGGATAGCAGGGCAGAGACAAACCAATATATGTTGGTTGTAACCATTAATGTAGAGGGCCTCAGGTCAGTAATAAAAGAAACACAGGGAGAGTGGGTAAAGAAACAAGATCCATTGTTACACTGTACACAACTGTTATGGATTAAAACTGGTGGTCAATCAGGATCACGGCTGACTTCTCCAACCCGACAGAGAATACTAAAGAACATTCTAGAGAGAGAAAAAACAAATACCAGGATTTTAGGAACAGTGGCAGAAAGGCCTCAATGAGTGGGGCAGGCAGTAGAATGAAGGAGAAAAGAAGACAAAAAGGCAGAAAAATAGCACAGCAGAAATGAGGCAGAGAAGGATAGCTAGAATCTCTAACATAGATGGCCTTGATACACTATATTGTTAATAGTGCACCAGGATTTAAAACCCACATTACTCACACTACTCTGTTTAGATGTATTATATTCTGTTCCAGTGATTCTACCTGTACTAGATTTGAGGGTACAAACAGTAATCCCAAAAATAACAGGATATAGTATGGTAATCATCCTTAATTTCCTATTAGGTCAATCTAAAGCTCTGCAAAACCTATACTGTTTTACCATGACTGATTGTAACCAAATCTGGTTTGTTGGATCACTGTTTTGTATTGATAGATTTTATTCAAAGCTGTTATGATTGATAGTATCAAGTCTGAGAGTATAGGCAACTGCACTTAAGATGATAAAATCCACTAGAATATCCACTCTGGTTTGAGTATTACCTGGCTTTGAAGTTTTATACTGTCTACAATGTTTTATTTTTACCAATATTTTTATGTACTTCTATATTCAATTATACTGCTATATTCATTTATGCCTGATGATATAGGCAATTCTATTGAAGATAATAAGAAACAATACAGCAATCATTGTAGATCACCTTGTACCGTAGTCTTATACAACTTTTTGGTTTCATGTTTTTATAGGAATTTATTTTGTTTTGTCTTACTAAGTTTTGTTCTTTCATCTAATACAGATAGAATAGAAATACCTGTAGAGACTCATGTACACGTAGCTGTTTACACTCTCACTGTTTGACTATTTACTTTGTATGCTTTAATTTTGTAACTTGAACAACTATTTCTAAGAGGACAATATGTAATTTATCAACTAGTGATTTCTTATTGTTTATCTTTTTTCTGAAATTCTGTATTATCTCTACCCTTTACATGCTTTTTTTTTCCCTTTAAATAAAATTTTTGGAAAAAACTGGTGGTCATCTTAACACCAGCAAAATTGAATCACCATGCTGCTGAGCATAGTACTCAACTGTGCTTGTTGTTGGAGGAGCTCAGGGCCTCCATGTCACTGAGGATGGCTGTGGTGCTTTTCAGGACAGCCCTGGTCTTTGTTGTGAGTGTGACTCCTTGGTTTCAGCATAGAATCCTCAACCTATCAGCACAGCTTTTTTACCCCACTGGCATAAACTTCCTAATTTCCACTGCTGACCTTTGGGCCTTCCCAGCACAGATCCATTAAAAAGACTGGTGTGAGTCCTTCTTGTGGGCTCTAGACCTCCAGTTGGACTCATGGGAGGCATTGTCATGAGCTTTGGGTCTTCATCAGGACTCATGTATGACATTGCTGTGGGATTTAGGCCCTTGGCTAAATATTCTGTCTTTAGTGTTGTGGATAGATTTGCTGCATTTTCTTGTGTTAACTCTGGGTGACCACCATAAAAATAGATTTATAAACAACAAATCTTGACTTTAATTGTTCTCTGTACAACCCCTGACTACAACAACAAGAAACACATTTAACTGGAAAGGAAATTCATAGACTGAAAATTAAAGGAGATAAAACAATTTTTCCATGTGACAGGAGACAAAAAAAAAAAAGCAAGAGTAACTTGCCCATCAACCACAGAATGGATAAGAAAGGTATGGTATTTTCATGCAGTGGAAAGCTACCCAGCTATAAAGTAGAACAATCTCAAGGCTCCTGTAGGTAAAAAGACAAAACTGGAGATCATGTTCATGGTCAAAATGGTTTGAACTCATACATGTGAACACTAGCATAAGAAAAAGAATGAGTTAACAGGATATACAAGCAAATTAGTTAATGTAAGAGCAAAGGTGAGGAAACAGCTGGGAGGGAAAGGTGGAAAATACTGTCAATTTCTTACTGTCTCATCTTGAACTTTTGCATTGTTAATACAATTTTGTTAAGGTTTGGCTTTGTTTTCCCTTGTTAGATAAAGTTAGAGGCAGCTATATTGAATATAATGGGATATTTTATGGTAATCATGGTTCTCCACTGTATTGCTTTGAATTCTTATAATGCTTTCATTCATTGGTTTGATGGGTTTTATTCTGTTTTGTTTGATTTTATTATGTGTGATGGTATGAACAGCTATTTTGAAGAAAACAAGACATTATGGCAGCCATTGCTGATTTACTATCATCTTGTTTTGAAGTCCTACCACGTTTTTGTCTTTTATTTTGATTGGTTCTATCCTGTTGTGTTATACTTGACTTTATCATGTGAGATGGTATAAACAAATTTTTTGAGGAAAATGAGATATTATAGTAGCCATTGCTCATTTTCTATTATTTGGTTAAGAAGTCCTGTATTGCTTTCATTCTTTTGAATGGTTTTATACTACTTTGTTATGTTTGATATTATTGTGTGTGAAGATATGCTCAACTGTTTTGAAGAAAAGAGACATTATGGTAGCTACTGTTGATGACCAGTTGTCTTGTTGTGAAGTGCTGTGTTGCTTGCATTGTTCTGTTCTGATTTTCTTTGTTCTGTTCTCTTTTGTTTTATTCTATTTTAAAAAAAATAACAAGAGACCATGAAACAACAATTAAACATTTCCAAGATGATGCAAAGAAAAACAACATAAGATTGATGGGTGTCTATGAAAACACAGGAGTCAACACACTTTACATAAAAATATTAATAAAATATAAAAGACTCAACCTAACCTAGAAGGCAAAATTATTGAACAGTGACAAAATATGAAGGGAAAAAATGGAAGAAGATACTAGAATGAGGAACGATTTCCCATGGTAATGGATTGACAGAATTAATATTGTTGAAATAGCTCTATTACTAAAATTCAGCTACACATTTAATGATATCCCTGTCAAAATTCCAAAGATCTTCACAGAACAAAAAAAAAATTAAAATTCACATGGAAACACAAAAAACCAGAATAACCAAATAAATGCTATGCAAAAAGAGCAACACTGAAGATATAATATTACAATATCTGATTTTAAAATATACTACAGTCATAGTACCAATGACAGCATTGTACTGAAAAATGTCTTTACATTGTACAAAAATAGATGTAGATCAGTGGGTCAGAGTAGAGGACACAGAAATAAGTCCACCCAATTACAATCACCTGCTTCTGGGTAAAGGAATTGAAAATATGCATTGGGGGAAAGACAGGCTCTTCAACAAATGATGCTGGAAAAATTGCATCATTTCATATGTAAAGGATAGAAACAAGTTGACTAACTCTTGCCCTATACAAAAATCAGTTCAACACGTATGAAAAAGTTAATTACAAAACCTAAAATTGTGAAACTACTTGTCTTAGTTACTATCTTTTATCTGGGATGCAGTACGTGACAACCATAATTCTTAAGGAAAGATTTTTTTGGTATTTTTTCTTAATCAAAAATATGACAATGTCCAATATTTACTGACTACTATTATCTGATAAAAATACAAGTGGTTTATTTTTTAATTTAAAAACAAATGTATTAATATACATTCCCTGGCTCATCCCTGCACACACAGGATGAGAAAAAGAGGCATGAGACATGTGCATGCTCTCACCTGGGGCCACTTATGGTGCTATCTGTGTGCTAGTTCAGAGTGTTCCAGGTATGTCTTTTGAGCACTAGATATGGCTGACAAAACCCAAGGAAAGACTGAAAACAATGATCATATTAGTATAAAGGTGGCAGGGGAAGATTGCTCTGTAGTGCACTTTAAGAGACATATAACCACTGAGTAAACTAAAGAAAGCATATTGTGAACTGCAGGGTTTGTCAGTGAGGCCGAACAGACTCTGCCTTGATGGACAATCACTTAATGACAGGCACACTTCCACAGCTGGAAATGGAAACCAAAGATGCCATTGATGTGTTCCAGGACCAAATAGCTGGTGTCTACTGAAAAAGGAACCTGCAACAACTCTACTCCAGAAACCTATTCTTATAGACCAGGAGTACATTCTCATTTACAAAACCGCAGTTTGGTTCCACCACATCCTGATAACTACACTATAGTTTTCTCTATTCTTTCATTGACCCCTTTTACATAAAGTATCTAATATACATGTACAAGCATATTGCATTTTTTTATAAGTGGCCAACAATATGTTTTTATTCACATCAAATGGAGATGGGATCAAGAAATGCAGGTTCTATGAAACTATTCCACTTTCTCCATTAGTGGCACAAAAGGTCTTGCATACATTCTTAATGAGATAATTTTAATGTTTTTTCATTTTTCATTGTAAAAACAAGGATATTTTTATGACTTTTTTGTACATACCTGTTACATGTAGAGCAATCTCTCTTAAGTGAGTACTTAAGTGACTACATAAGAGAGTAAACTATTCTTTAAAAAAGAAAAGAATTCTAGATTGTTTTCCATTAAATCATCTTGTTTAAATAAACTTCTTGTTTAAAATGAAAAAACAAAAATATAAATAAAAATAAATTTATGAAGGACAACTTCCAGAACCACCTGAGTGAAGAGTCATTTTGGCTCACAATTTCAGTCCATTTGGCTCAAGGATTCAGCTGCCTTCAAGGTCAAAACACAATGGAAGAAGGGCATGGCAGAGAAACAGATGCTCAACCCATGGAAGCTGGAGACAGAAAGTAAAAAGGGTAGTCAGGGACAAGAATACACTCTTCTAAATCATGCAACAAATGACCCACCACCAATGAGGCCCCACTACCTAATAACACATTCAGCTATGAATCCATTAGTAAATGAATCTATTAATGAGTACAGCACCTCCATGGTAAAATCACCTTTCATACACATGAAATTTTAGTACCATTTTAGATATAAACAATAACAAAGATAGAAAAGAAAAACAAGAGAAACCATGAACCATAGACACAAGCAAAGACTTCACAAAGGACTGCGATAACACAACAATTAATAGGAAAAATCAACAAGTGGGAGGGCATCACACTAAAAACTTTCTGCACAAAAAGGGAAGCAAATAACAGAATGAGAGAATAGCCTACATAATGGAAGAATATCTTTGCCAACTACTCTCTGACAGAGGATTACATATAGATTATATTAAAAGCTTAACACCAAAATATAAAATACCCCAACCACAAGTAGGCAAATGAACTGAACAGACATTTATCAAAAACATATAAATAGCAAATAAGTAAATGAAACAAAAATGTTCAACATCTTTATCTGGGAGGGAAATGAAAGTCAAAACTACCTCTCACACTATTCAGAATGGCTATCATTAATAAAACAAAAAATAAACAAGAAAAGGAAGGAAGAAAATTCTGGTGAGGATGTGGGGGGAAAAAGAACTCTTCCCCAGGGCTGGTGGGAATGTAAGTTAATAATGTCATTAAGGAAATCAGTCTGGATGTTTCTCAAAAAACTAAAATAACATATATATATATATATATATATATATATATATATATAATAACTAAAATGATAGCAAAACCAAATCCTATAGAGGATTGAATCACCATTAAATCTTGTTCATTACTGATCAGAATTCAGAATGATATGACCACCTTGAAAGTTTAAGAATTTCTTATAAAACTTAATGTATTTTTATTGTACAATCAAGCAATCACTTCATGTATTACCCAAAAGAACTGAAAACAATTTGCACAAAAATCTGCCCATGGATGCCACTATATTTACAATTGCCATAACTTAGAAATAACAAAGATATCCCTCAATAGGTGAGGAGTAAGTAAACTATTACATCCAGACAACATATAGTATAACAAAGTAAAAGAGGCCAGTCTCAAAAGCCAACATATTTCATGATTTCTATTATATAACACTAAATGGCAAAATTGAAATGACTAAAACTGTGTGTGCTTGCAAAACATTGAGGGGTTCTGGGCAGGATGGCACACGCCTGTAATGCTAGTACTTGGGAGGTTGAGATAGAAAGATCACTGCAAGTTCAAGACCAGCCTGGGCTACATACTGAATTCAAGCTCATCCTGATCTATACAGTGAGACTCTGTCCCAAAAAAAAAAAAAAAAATAGATTGAGGGGAGGGCAGAGCACAGAAGTTGAGTGAATTAAAATTACCATATGATGTCACAGTGGATCATATGTTGCTACACATTTTTGCATGTGAATATATCTTATTTGACATTTGTTGAAATCCACAGAATGAATTAAATTGCCATCATGATAGTACTACTAAGAGGGACTATGATAGTACTAAGAATATAGCTATTATTTAGTAATAAATCTTTTTTATCAAATATTTTATTAGGAAAATAATCCAAAAATTATGCAATAATACATGAATGTATATGCACCAAATTAAATCAGGTTTTAAAACTATGGTATATTTATAAATAAAATACTAATATGTGAGCCCAATGCACTTGTGTCTGTAATTCTAATTAGATGGCTGAGGCAAATAAGTCACAAGTTAGAGAACAGCTTGAACAATTTAGAGACTCTATCTGAAAATAAAAATAAAGAGGGATCCTGGAGCAGTCACACACAGCATTACCAGCTCTCAGAGGCTAAGCCAGGAACGGCGAGGCCAGCCTGTGCTACACAGCGGTTCAAGGTCAGTCTCGGTGACAGAGCCAGGTCTCAAAAAAAGTAAAGAAAAAAATAGAAAAAAGGCTGAGGATGATGCAGCACAGTGGCAGAGCCTTTGCCTAGCAAGCCGGAAGACCTAGGTTCAATCCTTACTACCACAAAAATAATGACAATAAAAAATATGTAGCTAAATACTAATAACAAAATAGAGCTGTATCATACTGGTATATTTAAAATGCAAAATGCAAACTCCTTTAAGGTCTGATTCTGTTTTGTAATGTACATTTATATGTAGAAAAATACTTAGCTCTACATAACTGTTTACTTTGTTCTTAATTTGGAAATTTTAGATGATCACCTTATGATAGAATTACTGAATTTTATGTTTATATTGCTCTGTACTATAATGATCACATTTACCTATATAAATTTATCAAATTTGTTAATATTTATTATATATGTGAAAATATCTTACATAACAATTATTAAAAATTAGATAATGAGAACTTACATTTCTTCAAAACTTTTGACATGTTTATTCATGTGGTGGTGTCTATCATTTGACACAATGTACATCTGTGGTCTAGTCAGTTCTCAAAACAATGGGATTCTAGATGCTTTTCTCTGAATTGTTTACTTGTATTAACAAAGATGTTAGGTAAAAATGCTGTTAGCATTCCTGGAAGATATGATAATATTGACACATACTAGATTTTTAGTCAAATAAAGTCCTTCTGTATATTTTCAATGAACATTAGAAAAGCCAGATTTACTAAATACTTCTAAAAAACAATATAAATGAAAATACAGAATTTCATGTATTTCTCATTCCTGATCAAAAAAAATATGATTTTTATTTGATGTAACTGTTACACATCTTTTATAGTATTGTTGTCATACTATTTTTGCTTCATACCATTTGTAATTTTCAGAGCATATTTTCTCTTTTGTCATTCTTATATAATATCTCCTGTTAATTGCAACATTTGAATTTGTTGTAAACACCAAAGATTTTTCTTTCTTCTTCAGTAAGAAAATAATTTTAGGTCTCTAAGACTATTAATTTATAATGTAATTTTTGTGAATTACATTTCACTTTTTTACTATCATATATTCTTGCATAACTATGGTCATGATTTTTCCTAATTTTTTTCTTTTAAAGAGAATAAAACAAAACAAAGCAAAACAGAACAAAGCAAATCAGAGCAGAACAATGCAAGCAACACAGGACTTCACAACAAGACCACAAGACATCAACAGTGGCTACTATAATGTTTCTTGTTTTCTTCAAAATAGTTGACCATACCTTCACACACAATAATAGCAAACATAACAAAATAATATAAAGTCAATCAAAAGAATGAAAGCATCATAGGACTTCAAAACCAGAGAACAGGAAATCAACAATGGCTACTATAATATCTCATTTTCCTCAAAAATGTTGTCCATACCAACACACACAATAAAATCAAATAAAACACAACAGAATAGAACCAATCAAAACAAAGGAACAAAGGTATGATAGGCCTTCAAAACAAGATGATAGGGAATCAGCAATGGCTACCATAATGTCTTATGATTATATGCTAAGCAACTTTGAAAATTATTAGATATGATATCCAGTGTTTATAACTATGTCAGTCGGTTTACTGGAGAAACAGATACAATGCAAGATACATAATTAATGTATATTTACACATATACACATTGGTTTATGACGACCATCCACACTATCAGTGTTGGAAGAGTGTAAAACCCTATCAGCATGGTGAAGATCTGAAAGATCCAGTTGAAGGCCTGGAGCTCTGTGTAGTTTCTAGTGCTGCTTGGTACCAAGAGGCCAAAGATTCTGCAGTGGAAGGTTAATGAGTGTGTGTCAGAATCCTAAACAGTCTCCACCTGAAGGCTGAGGAATCTGCACTGGAAGCCAGAAGATGACATCCAAGGAGAATGCGAAGACTGGAGCTACTCTGAAGAAACAGAAGCAATCCTTCCTTCCTCATTCCCCTTTAATTTATCTTACAGCATTCTGGTGATAATCCTCCCAAGGGTGGGTCTTCCACACACAGAACTATCCAGAGCCAATTTAGTTGACTGTTATTTACCCAAAATGATACTATTAGAATAAACAAAGTGAAAGTCTAAATGTACTGGAATCAATATTTCACTTTCTTCAGTATTTTAGAAGCTGCATGTGCACTAGGAAGAGAAAAGCCAGCATCTCCAGAGAATCTACCAAGCTGGGTCTTGGGGGACCAACCAAGAAATCAATGATCCAGACTTCCTGGTAAGCAGCACAAGCCTGCCATTACAAGGGCTGAGAATCATTCTCTCCCCACCCCCCATCCACCACCTCTCCCCACCCCCTATCCCCACCCCTTATCCCCCTATCCACCACCCCTATCTGGATGATAGCAGCTAAGGTACATAAAGCAACTAAAACGCTTGTGTTATTTGGTTGATTATGCAGGGCTGGGGCTAGAAATCTGAGCATCTTTCTGGAAAATGACAGTATGCAATATAGCAAATATGGGGCATTTCCTTCTATTTTGTCTTTGTAGTCCAATACTGTTTTCACTGTGTTGCTTTGTTCTAATTGTTTTTGCTTTATTCAATATTGCTTTGATTGATTTTATTGTGTTTTGTTTTTGTTTTATTTTGCTATGGCTGATGCAATGGACAACTACTGTGAACATACCAAGACGTACTATGATAGCTATTATTGTTTTCCCAGTATCCTGCTCTGAAGTTCTGTATCAGTTTTACTGCATTGTCTTGATTGGTGTTTTTCTGTCTTGCTTTGTTGTGTTTTACTATCTTTAAAATAAAAAAATTAAAAAGAAGGTATTTTAGCAATTAATATCATTGTTTACTGCATCATAACTGAAAAAATTACATTTCCTTTGAAATTTTTTGTTTAGTCTTCACTTAGGTAGCTATGCAGACTTCTTAATTATCTTTATAGGAAAGACTCATATTTATGAATCTATTAGTCCCTAAATTGAGATATACATGTCTTTACCACTTACTCTCAACAAAAATATTACTCAAATATGAAAAAATATTTCTACAGTCTTCCAATTTTCTTTAATATATTTAATTTGTCTGTAATCAGAAAAGTGCAATAGAAATAAAATTCTTCAAATACAGGCAAAATATCTCTGAAAAACACATGACTGTTAAAATAGGTGGGACTCCATCAAATTCTGTTATCATCCATTATATATTTTACAGTTTTGTCTGTAAAAAAAAATTATGAGGGATTGAGAATATAGTTCAGTAGGGTGGTGATTTCCTAAAACATGCAAGGCCTTAAATTCAATCACCAGCATGAAAGAAACACAAAGACAGAGAAACAGACAGAGAGAGAGAGAGAGAGAGAGAGAGAGAGAGAGAGAGAGAGAGAGAGAGAGAGAGAGAGAGAAGGAGAGATAGATACAGAGAGAGAGAGAAAGAGATTTTGGTATTTTTGTGAAAAAAACCACAGTCTTGAGTTTAAAATTATTAGCAGTGGTATCAAAATACATTTCCTTGCAGTATACCTCTACCCAAAGGAATAACTTTCATAGATTCTTCCATTTCCTGCACCTCTAGTGTCCTCCTAGATCAGTGACACCCTCACTCCATTTCTCACACTGATACTACATCCAAGCACAAACAGTTAAGCTGGTGCTTATGTTCTTCTCCAGAGTCACATCCAGTGATCCAAACTTACTGTAGGACATGTATGTGTACCAGAAACATCAATTCTTGAAGGTCTCCCCTCATGCCAGAAATTCTAGGTTTTGGTGCACAAGAGTTTACATAGCTCACCAATATGTGACAGTAATATATCCAAGCTGATACAAACACCAAGATTTCATCACTCCTATGTGAAAAATATGGAGAAGGAAAAATATTTTAGCCCTATATGTCAGGTGATCACTGAAAGTATTTGCTTTATTAGATTTGCTTTATAGAACATCTGGTGGCTTCACTGCCCAGAGAAAAAGAGTGAAGACTAAGAAAGTTGCTATGAAAAATGAAGAGCAAAGGACTAATATAAATGTAGGCAGCATTAAAAATAATAGAGAGAGGGTTGAGTTTCACTCAGCGGTAGAGCAGGGCTAGGCATGTGTGAGCTTCTGGGACTGACTGATCACTAGGATCACAAAATTGTAAATTTTTTCTAATTTTTAAAACATAGAATTACATCAAAGAGAAACTGAACCTAGGTATTGCCCAGTATTCATGGCATCACCAAGCTAGCAAAGAAGTACAGAAAAACAAGCTTTTAGCAGGCTTCGTGGCACATGCCTGTAACCCCAGGACTTCAGAAGCTGAGACAAGAAAATCATTGTGACTTTGAGACTAGACCAAGCTAAATGGTGAGTACAAGGACACCTTGAACTAAATATTAAAACCTTGTCACAAAAGACAAGAGAGAGAGACAGCCAGAGAGACAGGGAGACAGAGACAGAGAGACAGACAGAGACAGAGACAGAGAGAGGCAGAGACACAGAGACAGAGAGAAAACCAGGTTTCTTCCTCCAAAATATGCACTGATGCTGATGAAGGGTACATAAGGAAACCAGGTTTCTAAATCCAAGTTGTACATGGAATTTCTACTCCACATCATATTATCATGGAACATCCTCAGATGGAAATTTTAACATATAACCACAACAATTACAAGGCAGGAGTGCCAAACTATCTATCTTCAGGTTCAAAAGGCTCTAGTAATTTCTTACTGTTTACTTTTTTCTAAAATTCTGTATTGTTTCTACCTCTTTTTCTGTTTTTCTTTTTTCCTTTTTAAATAAAATAAAATTTAAAAAGTCTATTTACAGAAGTAGGAGCAGAAAACTTCCAGACATGAAAAAAGAATGTTAAAAAATAGGAAAAAAAGAATATAGCACACATATAAGTGAGGTATGTAGAACACCAAATAGCCATGATCACAAAAAAAAATACTCCACACTATAAAACAATTAAAACACCAGAAATTCAACACAAGAACAGAATTTTGAAGGCTGTTGAAGAAAAGCAATGAATCATCTATAAAGGAAAATGTATCAGAATTATAAGACTTCTTCAACATGAGCCAAAAAGGCAAGAAGAGCTTGAAATGAAGTATTTCAAGCCCTAAAACAAACAAACTTCCAACCTAGACTGATACATCCTGCAAAATTCTTTTAAAATTCATGCACACAAAACTAACACTCCACAAAATTCTCAAAGACATCCTAGAAAGAGACAATTAAAGAAACAAATAAAGTGATGGACATGGTGGGCCATACCTATAATTCTAGTACTCAGGAGTCTGAGACAGGAGAATCACTGAGAGTTCAAGGCCAGCCTAAGCTACACAGTGAGTTCATGGTCATCCTGAACTGCATAATGAAGCCATATGAAAAAAATCAAAGAAAAAACAGACAGACAGACACACAGACAGATGGAGAGAGAGAGACAGAGAAAGACAGAGAGAATAAAGCAAACATGGCTAAAATGTCTAATGCATCAGGTAAGCCTAGCAATTAAGGAGAACAAAGCAAAACAGCAACAAGTAAATAGTACAGTGATAAGAACTGGAGACTACCTATCAGTTATAACTATCAGTGTGAATGGGCTTAATTTGCCAATCAAAAGACACAGATTAGCAGAATGGATAAATAGGCAAATCAAACAGTATACAAGAAACACATCTAAAACAAAAAGAAATTCATAGACTAAAAATTAAAGGATGAAAAATAGTATTTCACCCAATAGAATGCAAACACAAGCAGTACTATTTATCTTATTATCAAGCAAAATGGACTTTAAGTCAAATCTAATCAAAAGAAACAAAGAATTATATTAAGTATTGACAATGGAACTACTCAACAGGAAGAGATAACAATTATAAACATATATGTACCAACCCACAGCACAAGCAGCTTCATAAAACAAACACCAATAGGCATAACAGATCAGATAAACACCAATACAGTTATAGCAGGGAATCTCCATGACAACATCACAAACAAACATCAACTAAACAAAAATTACAAATATTAGAGTGGGATAAACTCTTCAAACAAAAGGACTAAATGGATATCTACAGAATGTTCCACTCAAAAACAGAATATATCTCCTTTTCAGCAGCACGTAGTATTTTCTCTAAAATAGATGACATATTAGCTAATAAATCATGCTTGAAACAATACAAAAGAATCAAAATTTTATCATGCATATTACCAGCTTGCAGTGCAATAAAAAATAAAAATCAACAGCCAAAGAAACCATAGAAACTATGCAAATATGTAGAAACTAAACAACATACTCTTCAGTCATCATTGCACCACAGAAAAAATTAACCACCTAACAGTACAATTACATAAATACAAAATGACAAAAATTTGAATATTATTTGTTAATTTTTATAAGATAATATAGCAGGAAATATTAAAATTATTGTATTTAAATCTCGACTGTTTGAAGTGACACTTGTCCAAGTGGTGCTTGGGAAAGTCAGTTATGTAAGCAAATATTCTGCCTGAGTGATGTTCAGGGTAAACTGTTAAATGGTTAAGAAAGAAATACAGCAGTTTCTACAATGAAATGATAATGCCAGTACAATATACCAGAATGCATGGGACACAATAGAAGGAATACTTGAGGGAAGTTTAAAGCTGTGAATGCCAACCCCTCCAGAAAAACAGAAAAAATCCCCAAAAAATAATCTAATCCTGCATCTCAAATTCTACAAAAACAAAAACAATCCAAATCCAAAGCTTTTAAAAGGAAGGAAATTTAAAAGTTTAGAGCAGAAATCATTGAAATGGAATCTTAAAAAAAAAAAAGCAAGGAATCAATGAATCAAAGAGTTGTTTCTTCAAAAGAATAAACAAAAGATCCAATAATACCAAGAAAAAGGAAAGAAATCACACAAATTGGTACAATTAGAAATGAAAAAAGGTGAAATCACAAGAGACACTGCTGAATTCCATAAAATTATTAGCAACTACTTCACAGACTGTCTTAGTTACTTTTTATTTGTCCCTGAGACAGAATACCTGACACTCAAAGTTAAGGAAGCAAAGGCTTATTTCTCACAGTTCTTGGAGGTTTCAGTCCATACTCAATGGCTCCAAGGCAGGGTGGCCTGGCAGGAAAGCAGTTCATGGCTGCTACAAACAGCAAGGCATGAATTGGCACGAGAGATAGACACGCCTTCTTCCCACAGTCACATCATATGCTGGCTTCATCCCTAGGTGAGTGTAGCACTCACATCACCAATCTGAGCACTAGACAATGAACCAATTACAAATGCTAGATTTAGTTGAGTTCATAATTCATGAGGCTTGGGTGCCACTGACATAAACCATGACATTCCACCTCCGGCTTCCACTCAAGCACATCTTTTATACAAAAGACATTTAGTCCACCTCAAGAGTTGCCAAAGTTCTAACAAGTTTAGCATTGCTGAAAAGTTCAAGTCCCAAGTCTTCTTCAAGATCTATGGCAAACTCTTAACTGTAACCCCCTGTACAAATAAAACAAGGTTAAACATTTCCAGAATGCAAAGACACATAAACATTACCATTGCAAAAGTTACAAATGGGAATACAAAACATTGGAAACAAAGCAAGTCCAACATCCAGCAGGCAAACATTAAATCCTAGAGTTCCATGCTCAGCATTTGAAGCAATCTGGTTGCAAGCTCCAAAAGGCTTGGATAATTCCACCCCCATGGCACTTCCAGGGATTTCAGCTCCTACAGCTTCTCCCTTAAGCCCCCTCTGCTCAGTTTTTGCAGCTTTCCTTGGATGATCCACATTCCTGACTTTTCCAAACTTTTAGGGTCTCCACTGCACATTTGGCTTCACCCTTACATCTTTACATATTGCCCTCTCAGGGGTACACTGCTTGGCCTGCCAGGCCTTTTGCAATCAAGGTGGAAGCCATCTTCCCTCAGAATTTGTGCAATTATCTTGCAGCTAAAATCAGCACCACATGGATGCCACCAAGTTTTGCTGCTAGTTGGAGCAGTAGCCAGGCTTTTCTCTCTCTTGGCTGTCGGGTTGAGTGCCTGATCACTGGGCTATGTGAATCTGATTGTGAGGAAAAACTTTGTCATCACCATTCTGGAACCTGGTGTGGCTGCCACCATTTTGTAACTTCATATGGCTGCCACCATTTTGGAACCTCATGTAGCCTCTGCCACCATTCTGGAGCAAGGTGCTCTGCAGCTTTCTCCTCTGAGCACTTTTGCAGTTTTGAGGCTGCAAAGGATGAAGACTCACTGCTTCCTGGGATGCCCCCTGACCATCATTTTTATTTCTCTGTTCCTCCTCAAAAATGGAATTCTTGTCTCTATCTTGACAGTAGAAGCTTTCTACCAAACTCACATTTTAAATCATCCTGCTTGGCTCTTTGCTCTTCATTCACAACATAAACCTGGCTGAAAGCCCCCAACAATAGCCATGCCACAGCCTCAACATTAGACTGCCTTGAAATTCCTTTTGCCAGATTAATCAATCCTCTGCCCTTAATCTCAATCTCAGCGGAAGTCTCTGGACATGAGCAAAATGCAGGTAAACTTTCTGCCAAGCCATAACATACTTCAACTGGAGTCCAACAGCCAATGTAGTCCCTCTTTCCAACAGAAACCTTCTGGGCCTGGTCTTTACCAGCAGGCTTTCTATCAGTCTTCTGGTCTCCTGAGCTCTGACCAGAATCTCCTCTACAGAACAGCCTAAGCTGTTCCAGCACCACTCTTTCAGGTGACGTCTCCAAGCCTTCCCAAACTCTTCCTATGAGCCATTTCCAAAGGCTGTTGAACCACATGGTTAGGTACAGTCACAGCAATGACCCCACTCCTCTGGTACCAAATTCTGTCATAGTTACTTTTTACTTATTGCTGAGACAAAATACCTGACACCCAAAGTTAGGGAAGGAAAGGTTTATTTCTCACAATTTTGGAGTTTCAGTCCACACTTAGCTGGCTTCAAGCAGTAGGGTGGCATGGCTGACCGCCATTCATGGCTGGCTGCAAACAGCAAGCACAAGCAGGCAAGAGAGAGAGACACACTTTCTTCCCACCATTACATCATATGCTGGCTCCACCCCTCGGCTGATGTAGCATTCACATCACCGATCCAAGTGCTAGGCAATGAACCAATCACAAATGCTAGATTTGATTGAGCTCATAATTCATGAGGCTTCGGAGCCACTGACATAAGCCATGACATAAACCTATATGCCAAAATGTTGAACAACTCAGGAAAAATAGATTTCTAAATACATATGAATTACCAAAACTGAATGAAGAAGACTTTAAAATCTTGAATAGCCCAACAACAAACAATGAAATTAAAGCAATAATTTTAAAAAACTCCAGCTACAAAGAAAATCTCAACATCTGTATAATTTACTGCCAAACTCTACAAGAATTTTCAAGAAGCTCTAGTCCCAATACTCCTCAACCTCTTCAGTCAAATGTAGAGGGAAGGAGTAATCCCAAAATCATTCTTGGAAGCTAGCATTAACTTGATCCTAAAATTAGACAAGGACCCAACAAAACAAATTGGATGTACAGGTCAATCTCTCTAAAATAAACGTAAATATTTTAAACAAGATACTGGCCATCAAAATGAAGTCATCAAAAGATCATACAACATGAGCAAATAGGCTCCATTCTAGAGAGGCAAGGATGATTTAATGTATGCAAAGCAATAAATTTAATTCATCACTTAACAGGAAGCAATGCCAAAAATCACATAGTCATCTCAATAGATACAGAAAATTTTTTTAACAAAATCCAACATCCATTCATGATAAAAGTCTTGAAGAGAAATACAACAAAAAAAGACCTATCTTAATATGATAAAAGTCCTTTGTGACCAACCTACTTCCAACATCACATTAAATGGGAGGAAATTGAAAGCTTTTCCTCTAAATGCAGGAACAAGATAAGGGTGTTCACTATCACCACTCCTGTCCAACACAATCCTTGAAACATTAGCCACAGAGAAATAAAAGGGTAATATATAGGAAGGTATTAATTCAAAGTATCATTATTTGCAGAAGACATAATCTTCCACATGCATGACCTAAACAATTCCACCAAAAAGACTCTTGGAATTAATAACAAATTTAACAATGTAGAAGAATACAAAATAAGCATACAAAAATAGTATTCCTATACACTAATAACAAACTCATTGAGAAAGAAATTAGAATAACAATACCATTCACAATAGCATCAAGAAAAAAACTTAAGACTTAACCTAACCAAGATAGTGACAGACCTCCACAGTGAAAAGAAATTCAAGGAGGACATCAGAAAATGGAAAGATATCCAGTATTCCTGGAACACCATAACTAAAATAATCAAAATGCCTATACTTCCAAAACTTATATACACATTTAATTCAATTCCAGTCAGAATATCAACAGCATTCCTCACAGACATAGAGAAAACAATTATAAAATTCATATGGAAATAGACAAGATCTGGAATAGCAATCCTGGACAAAAACAGTAAATTAGGAAGCATCACAATTCTGAATGTCAAGTCATATTAAAAAGCTACCATGAAAAACAATGTGATACTAGAACAAAAAACAGATGTGGATCAATGGAACAACACAGTGGATACAAAAACAACTCAAGGATTCAAAGAGTCAGCTACCTGATATTTGACAAAGGAGCCAAAACCTTATGCTGGAGCAAAGATAGCTTCTTTAACAAATGGTGCCTAGTAAACTGGCTGTCCACATGCAGAAGATTCAGTACATGCTTATATCTCTCATCATGCACTAAACTAAAATCAAAATAGATCAAAGATTTAAATATTAAAACAGAGAAACTTAATCTTCAAAAAAAAATAGATAAAACTTGAAGAAGTAGATGTAGTCAAGGACTTATTCACAACCTCACTTGCCCTAGAAATAGTACTAGAAGCAACAAATGGTATTGTATCAAATTAAATTCTCCATAGCCATAGAAATAATCAGCAGAGTGAAGATAGAGCCTCCCAAATGGGAAAAAAAAATGGCATGATGAGTTCATGAGCAGAAATATGGTTCTTATTCTCTATGTGAGTTAGAAGCATTTCACTAATACCAACAAAGCAATGAACTGAGTGGAGTGTCAGACTTATCACTGAAGTACTGAGTTAGGATCATTAGTATGACAATATTGAGTTGATCTGATAAACTATCTGATACACTATGAGCCTAGGACTGGAATTAATGAGTCAAGGAACAGAGTGGAGGCTGGCCTTGAACTTGCCATCCTCTCACCTTAGCCTCCTCAGTGTCTAGAGTTAGAGATGTGCACCACTACTCCCAGCTCATCTGTTCAAGTATGCCTTCTTGCTTCTCTCCTGAGATCTCAGCTTCTCAGTTGGCCACGCATAGTGGTTTAAATCCTGACCCCATTGCTACTTGTATAGCCTTGAACAAGTTGCAAAACCTCTATGCCTCATTTCCACATACTCAAAGTAGAGAAGACACCTACCTAAGACATCTACCTAAGAAGATTGTAGGTCTAAATGAGAATTTAAGTAAAGTGCTTTGAAAAGTACCCAGAGTATGACGTGCACTCTATAGAAGTATTCACTAAATAGATAAGTAAAAATTTTTAAATACTGTTCTCAAAAGGGGAGGGAGTCAACAGATGGAGGGAGAAGGAATGAGGAAGGGAAAAGGGGTGGAAAAAAAGGACCTGGGATGTGCAAGGTCCATGTACCAACTCCACACAAGGAATGTAGATGTTATATCCTGCAAAGAAATACCCAAAAAAGGCAGGCAATCCAGAGACGGGAGGAAGGGAAAAGGATGAACAGGGAGGAAGATGTGTTGTGTACATGTCCCAACTATCCGCAGGGAATATAAATATTATGTACTGCAACATGTACTAATAAACCTAACTTTTAAAGGAATAGAAAAAGTTCTGTTTCCTTAAGCATGTAATATAAGCAACATTTTTCCTATCATTTTCAATTAGTATATTGTTATAACAATCATCACTATCATTATCATAACAATATAATATTGGCTAAAATAATTTTCATTAGCTTCATAATCCTGTCAATATCTGTGAAAAGTAAATATCATTACATGAGGGTAGTTTAGGCTCTTAAGCATAATTGCAGGCTTTCCCAGGAATCTCTTAAAATTGGCTAAAAGTAATAAAAAACTTTGATCCACTAATAAACTATTCAGACCAAAAGAGCTTTAATCATCACATAGTCTACATTTATGCAAAAAAACTCTATATTTATTCCTATTATGCTCGTATTGTCCTGAATATTTTGTATATTCATAGAGCCATAAAATTTCTTTTTTGTCTTTTTGAAATACGACACAGTTCAGCCTGGTCTTCAATGCATTTTGTAGTCCTGGATCACAGTGATCCTCCTGTCTCAGCCTCCTGAATGCTGGAATTACAGGAGCGTGCCACCACAGCCAACCCATAAAACTTTAGAATTGAAAGACTAGTGGGGTTAATTTTTAAATATTCATTTATATGTATCACAAACATTTGTTGCAGGTATGATTCTAGCTCCACAAATTCAGGGGCTCATGAAATGGTAAGTTGCTTTATCTCCTTTTAATAATCTAAAGTCTGATTTTGAACTTTACCAAAGTGCTGAAGAAATATCATTTCACTTGTCATTTGGCTCCGACTTACCAAGTCATGCCAAGAAAGATTGCCATTCATGTGAGCTAAGAACCCCATTATCCCAACTATATTCCTTCAGACCCAGCCCCTTCCCTCTTCCGAGCCCACTTGGAGCAGAGATTTCTGATAAGCAAGGGCCCCAGGAGTCTTTGTCTCCTTTTCAGTACCTTGTATTTTTTCCTTATCCCTCCCCGTTTTTCATCCATTTTTCTCACCTTTGCACCTCTTGAGCACATAATTACACTTAGTTAAAACCAGACTATATTAAAAGCAAAATTAATTATTAATATCAAACTATTATGTACACTTTCAGAAGCAAAGCATTCCTGCAGGGCATGGCTATATAGCTAGATTGGAAACTCAGAAACAAAAACGTGGCAAAACACAAATTAATACCTGAAAGAACTATCCTGTCACATATCAAAATCCAATTAGGGGCCAGGGATTTAGCTCAGAAGCATAAGCACCTGCCTGGCATGTGTGAGACTGTGAGTTCGATCCCATTTTAATGGCTGTTTTTACTTGAAAGACTTGATTCTGAATACCATTACTTTTTGCTATCTGGAAAAAAATAATTTCTCCTCTCAATTAATTCCTTGGACATACTTAGTGGACATTCAAAAGATTCTGTCAACCATGGGATGGAATCAGTAGGATTATTTGCTAAATACTGGCTTGGAAATAAGAAAACACACTTTATTTTACAAGTGTTCTCACAATAACCACAAATAATAGCTGATACATAGTACTTACTTATGCCACATAAATCAACTCATCAACTTTTTCTAACAACCCAGAGTCAAATTCTATAATAAGCTTTATTTATTGATGCAGAACTTGAACCCCAAAACTCAGCACTTCACCCAAGAGCTAGGATTTGAACCCAGGCAGTGCTGAGTCTGTACCACCAGCCCAATCTAGAGGAACTGTTGCAGGTCACAGGCTGGCAAGTGGTAGGGCCAGGATGTGAACTCAGATGGAAAAATCCATGGTCTGGCAATGGGCAAGGCGGTGCTGGTGCTGGTGCTGGTGCTGGTGCGGGTGGTGGCAGCATTGTTGATGTTGTAATAGTGAAAATTTAACAAAGAAACCAAAAAAGAATCTTTTTCTCCTACCACAGATCATCACTATTTCACCAACTCTACCATTCCATTTCTGGGGTGCAATGTCAGACAAGTATCCCACAATATCTTTTACTGAACCTTCCTTGCAGTGAGATGCAGTCTGTCGCTTGCCCACCAACTCAGGGTACATCTTTGGGAGCTACCCAGAGTAAGTCTGCATTGACATGACAGCCCTTGACTGAAGGAATTTAACACATCTCCTTTGCCTCCTCACATTCAGCAAAGTTAATACCTACTGAGACAGTTTACTGCTGCAGCTCAGAGCTGTGTTTAAGAAACCTCTACTTACTAGCTACATTCTAAGCCTCAGATGCCTCATCTGCAAAAAAAGAGATAATAACAGCTTCTCATTATAGGGCCTTTGTAGGTATTACCTTGGGTAACACATGTGACGCGCTTAGCACCTCCTGGTAACTACAAGTCGAATGGCTTCCTTATTCCCATCACTACCCTTATTCTTGATACCACCTAATTTATCACTGCAGAATTTTCATACTGTGAGAGAAAAAAGCATGCACAGACTGACCTATGTAACATTATTTCCTACATCAGAATGATACACTATCACAGAAGTTAGCCCAAATCCTTCATCAAGAGCATCTGCTTCATAATGGGGCATTTGCAAAAACCGACTTGTTCCTTAATAAACTGTGGGTCAATTTGGGTAGAGTGTGACTGCCACCTAGTGTAATTTTTGTAAATGACTGGTCAGCTAGGCCCTTTCTTTAATCTAAAACTTGGACTAAAACTTCACTAACGGTTAGAACTTAGGGTTCTCAGAAACCAAGCATCCAACTCACTGGTCTGGTAAGTAGCTGTGGCCCAGCAAGCCACAGCCACCGCAGGGCGAGAACCATCAACATCTCCTGAGATCCGCACCATGTTGGAATTTATGTCGTTCAGAAACCAAGCAACCAGCTCCCGGCCCTGGTAAGAGACTGAGCCTACTGGCGCACAGGCTGAGATTCAAATATCCATCCTACCCCCACCCCCTGTTAGCAAGTGGGAGCCAGAGATCTGAGCATCTCTTGCAAGGTTGACTATGTGCTATGTAGCAAATGAGGGGGATTTCCTTCTACCATCTTTTTAAGGCAAATATTTTTATCATTGTTTTGCTTTGTTCTGATTAACGGTATTGCTCTATTCAATATTCTGTTTTGACAAGTTCTAGAATGCCCTGTATTTCCTTTGATTCTAATATACTTGATTGAAAGAACAATTATTGTAAAGAAATTGAGATATACTATGGTACCTATTATTGTTATCCCAGTAACCTGCTGTGAAGTTTTGTACCAATTTCACTGCACTGTCTCAATTGGCTTTGTTCCATCTTGTTCTGTGGTATTTTACTACTTTAAAAATAAAAAAAATAATAATAAAAAGCATAAAACTAAAACTTCATTAACACTCTCCCATGAGCAAAACATAATACCAGGGCTTGAGATAAAGCAAAATATGCTTTCCATGCATCTTAAAAATTAATACATAGACAATAAATAATGTACACTGAAGGCCAACATCACTTTTGCTATTGGTATGGCTGGTTTTCACAGCACACTGCTGAGATGAGAGCTAAATAAACTTTCACTGCTGAACCCCAAATTAGACACCTATGTGCAAGCAATATTGGAACTCCACAAACTTTGCCCAGTGGGGTTCAGGCTCTTTAAAATGCAGAATCTGAGCTGCACACTATGACATCCCTTATAATTCCACCTATTTGGTAAGTGAAGCAGGAAAGTTGAAGGTCAATCTTGGCCACTTTCAAGGCATTATCTCAATAATTTTTTTTAAAGAAAGGGGAAAGAAATTAGGGGGAAAAATACCATTCTTGATAGCATCAGTAAGAATTAACTACAGTAATACTTCAGTTCACAAACACTTCTGAATTGTTTGTGAACAGTTCAGTTTGCAAATAGAAGTATGTTTATGAATTCTGAATTTATTTTGAACACCACTATGGCCATATTCCCAAGAAGCCTGGAATGAATTAAATTCATGAATAAAGATATCACTGTGCTTAGTAATTAACCTAACAAAAGAACCCAAAGACCTTTACAGTGAAAAGTGTAAAACTCTGGAAAAGGAGATCCAAAAGGACATCAGAAAATGAAAAGATATCCTCTGTTCCTGGAAAGGCAGAACCAATATTGTCTAAACAGCCATACTTCCAACACTGATATGTGGATTTAATGCAATCCCAATCAAAATACCAACAGCATTTCTCACAGAACTAGAAAAAAAACCTAAAATTCATATGGAGCTGACTGTGGTAATCTGAGCACTCAGAAAGCTGAGGAAGGTGGATCACCTTAAGTTTGAGGTCATCTTGGCCTACATAGTGAGTTCAATGCCATCCTGAACTACATAGAGAGAATCTATCTCAAAAAGTAAATAAACAAGGGCTGGGGATTTAGCTCAGTGGCATAAGTGCCTGCCTTGCAAGCGCATGGTCGTGAGTTCGATCCCTGGTACCAAAAAATAAATAAGTAAATAAATAAATAAACAGATAATAAATAAACTCATATGAGAACCAGAATGGCAAATGCAATCCTCAGCAACAAGAACAAACAGGAAGCATCAAAATCCTGAATTTCAAGTTGTATTACAAAGCTACAATGATATAAACACCATGATACTGACACAAAAGAAAAAAGACATATAAATCAATGGAACAAATAAAAGATGCAAAAAAACAACTCCAGACACATTTAGACACCTGATAACTGACAGAGGCCAAAACCATACTCTAAAGGAAAGATTGTCTCTCTAGCAAATAGTGCTGGGGAAATGGCTATTCACATACAGAAAACTAAAACTCAATCCACATTTTCACCACATACTAAACTAAAATCAAAGTGTATCTAAATATTAAAACAGAAATTTTTAACCTACCAGAAGATAAAATAGGTAAAATTCTTGAAGACCCAGGTATAAGCAAAGACTTTCTGAACAGAATCCTGATTGTGCAATAAATAACATCAAGAATCAACAAATTAAAAAGTTCCTACCCACCAAAGAAACAACCAACAGAGTGAAGAGACAACCTACAGAATGGGAAATAATTTTGCCTGCTACACCACAGAGTATAATATCAAGACTATATAAAGAATGCAAAGTTAGACCTGTACTATGGTCTGTGTCTGGATGGCCCCCAAAGGTTTACATAGTCATCAGGGGTGGGCTTTGTTGGAGGCAGTTGAATCTAGCAAGTTGTCATTGACTCATGGTTCAATGCTGGGATTATTGCTGGATCAGTCCACTGATTTGGTTGGCATCGCCCTAATCACAGAAGTCTGGATAAGATAAAAGGGACAGAAAGAGGTTTGCTTCTCTCCTCCTCACTTGCTGCGTTTGCTGTCTTCTGCCTCCAAGAATGGTTGCCCCTCAGCCATGTGTCACTCTGCCTTGAAGCAAGCTGATTATGGACTGTGAGCTAAGTAAACCTTTTCCTTTTAACTTTGGTGTTGGGTATTTTGTTTCAGCAACAAGAAAAAGTAACTAAGACAATCCCCAAAATAAAAGAATCAATCAAAACATGGGCAACTGAAGTGAATAGACACTTCTTAGAAGAGGAAATACAAATGACCCATAAATACATTTAAAAAGTTCAACATTTCTGACCAGAAGAAAAATTCAAATTAAAATAACTCTCAGATTTCATCTTACTCTTGAAAGAATAGCAATCATCAAGAAATCAAATAATAACAGATACAGGTGGGGCTGTGATGAAAAAGGAACCTTCTACATTGTTGGTGGAACAATTGGAGTATTACTGTAGATAATGTAAATGAATGACAATGGTTGAACAGTTTCTTATAAAACTAAACATGTAACTGCCAAACTGCCTAGCCATCATACTCCTGAGTGTTTTCCCCAAAGAAGTGAAAATTTACATATATACAAAATCCTGTACATAAATGTTCACTGTAGCTCTATTTGTATAACCAAAAACTAAAAATAATTGAAATGCCCATAATCACTGAGTGGTTAAATAAACTGCATCTTGATTGTGATGATGCACTCCAAAACTGAACATGTGATAAAATGTCATGAAACTATGAAGACACAGTCCAGCGATATCAGTTTCCTGGGTTTAATAAAGTAAGTGTTAGTATACAAAATATAACCATTGAAGAAAGCTACAAAAAGAGTACATAGACTTCTCTGCACCACTTCAAAATGTCCTATGCATATAAAATTGTTTTAAAGTTAAAAGTTATATAAATTACAAAATAAACCAGTCACTGTGGTGCATACCTTTAATCTCAGCTACTCAGAAGGCTCTTGGAGGAAGATCACAAGTTTGAGGACAGCTTAGGCAATTTAGCAAGACAGCTTTTCAAAAAATAAAAAAGACTGAGGATGTAATTCAGTGTAAGGCCCTGGGTTCAATCCCCAGTAGTGCAAAAAAAATTATAGAGAGTAATATACCTCAATAAATTTGATGTTTAAAAAAACTTATAATCAAATATAAAACTCATCTGTATGGCGTCTTGTTTGTTCTTATGTATATTTTACCTAATTCTAAAGTTTTTATTTCACTTATCTGTCTTATGATTATAAACTGATGAAATACTTTTGTAAAATTTGACTTGAAAGTACAACAAATATGGTTTTGCATTTAACCAAAAATTAATTATGAAACACATACTTTATGCCAGGTATTGTGCTCAGCCCAACACCTGAACTCACAATACCTGAACTCAGGTGCTCCGCTCTGTCTTGTCCTACATCTACCACCACTGCCATCTCTAGTACTCCCTCCCCCATATGCAATCACTAATCTATTTCCTTCCCATGCTGTATTGCTTCTGTTTACTCTTGTATCAAAATTTAAACAGCATTCATAACAGGAAAGGAAGTAGAACTCTGTAGTAACCAGAAACAAACAGAAAAGCTCAGGACCAACATGTGGTAGGAAGGAATAGGTCCAGAACAGCTAAAATTAGACAGAGGATGTGGCAAAGGGTGGTTGTGTGCATGCCCAGAAAGGAGCACCAGGAACCATGTTGCAATGTCAGAGTCAAGGCTGTTTGTTTTGTACTGCCAATCTCACTCTAGCAACTCAAACTCAAACTCACCATTATCCCCTGCAGTCTTTAGTACAAACTTAATACCAAGGTTGGGAAAAATAACTCAGACAGTAGTGGTACTTCACAGATATGAAAGACAGTATTCTATTTACTGGCTTTTTTTATTCAACAAAGTTCATTGCAAATGCAGATCTTAGTGCAGTCACTCAGGTACAGTGATCAGTGACCATTTTTCCAAGTCCCTAGTTTTGTGTGACTCATGGAAGAACAAAGGATTCCAACAATCTCTATCACTTACTGCTTTTTTAAAAATCCAAGACTCTCAAATGTGAGAAAACACTTACAAGACAGGTAGGTATGTTTGCAGTGGAAAACACAAACAACAAAACGTCACCCAGGATTTGGAGGCAGATTTATTTAGGTCGACATGTCTGATAAGGATTCAATCCTCACAAAACATCAGGTCCTGTTTTCTAATAGCCTAGGGTTTATATGGGGTTTATAAGTGGAAGTACAGAGGCAGATTATTTGGCAGCTATTGATTGGTTACATCCTAGGTTATTACTGATTGGCCTAAGAGAAAACTGCATGGCATATGTTGCATGCTTAGACAAGTTTACACTCTGGGCAAGAGTTACAGGAAGCATATGGGTTCAGTGTGGGGACAAGTTTGAAGTTGTAGGAAGCAAGAGCTCAAGGTAACATAGGAGGTCAGGGTTTGGTTGGTTAGATAAGGGAAATATTACCTGGAAGTGGTGGAAGACAGAAAGACAAATCTACTCAGGGGTGTAGCTAGTTGCAGGAAATTTAAATTTAAAAAGTTATCTCTCTATTTTCCTCTTCATACTCAGCCCTGCGTTATGCTCAGAACCAGAAATAGACCCACCTCTCCTCTTACTCACACGTCCTCTATTATAGTAAACTCTTTTTTTTTTAAGAAAATCTCTTATTTCAAACTATTATGGTTTAGATCAAAAATGTCCCACAAAGTTTCACATGTTCAAAGGTAAGGGCTTTGGGAAGGTGATGAATAATGGGGCACCATACTCAGCAGAAGATTAATTCATTGATATGTTCATTGCTAAATGTCAGTAGGAGATAAGCCCTGCTCAGAAGACATGAGTCACTGGGAGCAGGACCTAGAAGGGCATGTATCATTAGGCTTGACTTGGCTTGGTTTGCTTTAGTTTTAGTGTATGTTTATAATACACAATAGTTGCATTTATACTGGAGAATTGATTCACATGTAATATATTATGATCAGTTTTTATTCCTTCACTCCCCCTCCTCGTCTCCCTTCCCCTTGCCACCTTCTCCATGTCTAAGCACTCTGCCTTTTTGTTTCCTTCCATCTCCCCTTTATCTTGTTCTTTCATTTATTTACATTTTAGGTTTTTCATGTAAAAGAAACCATGTGACATTTAACTTATTCCATTGGATTTATTTTTCTTAATATTATGGTCTCAAATTACATCCATTTTCCTGACAAATGCATTATTTTTATATAGCTGAATAACATCCCATTGTATGTACCACATTTTCTTTATCCATTCATCTGTTGGTGGGCATCTCTAATCCTAACTGTCTCCAGAGCTTAGCTATTGTGAAGTGAGCTACAATAAACATGGTATGATTTTTCACTATAGAATAATGTATCATTATAGTATGGCATTTTTAATTCTTTCAAGAATATACACAGGAGAGGTATCTCTGAGTCAGATGAAATTTCTATTTTTGATCTTTTGAGGAATCTCCACACTAATTTTGATAGTGGTTATACTGATTTATGTTCCCACCAACAAGATAGAAAAGTACCTTTTCCCCACATCCTTGCTATCATTTACAACATTTTATTTTGCTTTTGTTTTGTTTTGTTTTGTTTTGTTTTTTGAGACAGGATCTCTTTATGCAGTTCAGGCTGGGTTTGAACTCAGTTTGTATCCCAGTCTGGCCTTTAACTCACATCAATCCTCTTGCCTCAGTCTCCCAAGTTCTGGGATTACAGATACATGTAACTGCATCCAGCTGTTTACTGATTTTCATGCTCTTGATGAGCCATTCTGACTGGGTTAAAGTTGTTTTGATTTGTATTTCTCTAATGACTAAAGATGCTCAACACTTTTTCATGTACTTACTGGAAGGGTGCATTCTTGTACCTGGCTCCTGCATCCTCACTCTGCTTCCTTGCTGCAGTGCATTGAGTAGCTTCCCTGTGCCACACTTTTCCATCACATCATTTCTGCCTGGGAGCCAGCAAACCATGCTATTATGGTTTGTGTCTAGATGTCCCCCCAAAGATTCATGCAGTTTTAGATGGGAATTCTTCAGAATCTGGACATGTGGTTCATTCATGGTGCAATGCTAAGATTAAGAGTGCTGGGAGGGTAGGAAGAGCCTAAACAAGGAGTGACAGTGACTTCAGTTGGTTGCTACCTCCCCAGAGCAGATTCATGGGGTTTGCTTGGACTGGGCCACACCCCTGGCCAGGACCCAGTGAGCCACCCAAATCAATTCCCTGTGTCTAGCATACACTAACTGGGTGAAGGCCCCTGAAAGTTTGACTGGCCCAGTGGGGATGGGCAGGCAGGAGAGGGCGGAGGTCCCTTGCCAGTGTGCTTCAGAGGATCCGTGGCCAACAGGGAAGGGGGCTGGGACCTGCACTGTAAACTGTGTGGAGGAAGCCAGGACCAGACAGGAGAGAGAGGCAGGAGGAGGCCCCCAGCCCAGAACCCGGAGAGCCCTGATCCAGTAGAGGGAAAAACAAGGGAGACTAAGGGTGGCAAAAACACAGCATTAAACATGGCTTCAATGGACGTTAAGAGATATCTTTGGGACCTTGTAGAAGAGCTCAAAACTGAAATATTAAATCAGGTAAAGCAAGATATGAGTAGAGTAATAAAAGAAATGCTCTCAGGAAGCATCTCTCAGGAAGATACAGATGGAAGAAGGGAGGAACACAATAAAAGGAGAGAAACATTCAATAAAGAATATAAAGAAAATATAGAATACATGAAGCAGATTCAAACAGACTATCAGGAAATTAAAAACTCCATTGAAAGCTGGCAAAACTCCTTAAAAGAAACTAAGGATAGACTATCAAAGCTTGAAGACAAGTTTGCAATGTGTGATCATGAAAGGAAGGATCTCTTAAAAATAACAAGGAAACAGGCAGTAATAATACAAACACTAGAAGATGACAAAAGAATCTATAATTTAAGAATAAGAAATGTGAACAAAGAAGCAGGAATACAAACAGGCACATTACAAAGCCTATTCATGGAAATAATTAAGGAAAACTTCCCAAGCAGGGGAAAAGAAAATGACATTCGGTTACATGAGGCATACAGAACTCCAGCCACCTACAACAAAAACAGATCTACACCCAGACCTATCATAATCAAGATACCAGAATTCATTATAAAAACAGAGTATTAAAAGCTGTCAGAGAAAAGAAACAGATTACCTATAAAGGTAAGACCATCAGGATCACAGCTGACTTCTCGACACAGACCATCAGATCAAGAAGAGCTTGGAACAAAGAATTCCAAGCCTTGAAAGAAAATAACCTCCAGCCCAGATTGATGTACCCTGCAAAACTGTCACTAGAAATTAATGGAGAAACAAGATGCTTCCATGACAAAGAGGAACTGGGGGAGTTTGTGACCACCAATCCAACCCTACAGAGAATACTGAAGGACATTCTAGAGAAAGAGAAAAAAAATACCAGAATTTTAGGAACAGTGGCAGAAAGGCCTCAATGAGTGGGGCAGGCAGTAGAATGAAGGAGAAAATAGACAAACAGGCAGAAAAATAGCATAGCAGAAATGAGGCAGAGAAGGATAGCTAGAATCTCTAACATAGATGGCTTTGATACACTATATTTTTAGTAGTGTACCAGGATTTAAAACCCACATTACTCACACTACTCTGTTTAGATGTATTATATTCTGTTCCAGTCATTCTGCCTGTACTAGATTTGAGGGCACAGATAGTAATCCCAAAAATAACAGGATATAGTATGGTAATCATCCTTAATTTCCTATTAACTTAATCTAAAGCTCTGTAAAACCTACACTGTTTTACCATGACTGATCATAATCAAATCTGGTTTGTTGGATTGCTGCTTTGTATTGATAGATTTTATTCAAAGCTGTTATGATTGATAGTATCAAGTCTGAGAGTATAGGCAACTGTACTGAAGATGACAAGATTCACTAGAATATCCACTCTACTTTGATTATTACCTGCCTTTGAAGTTTTATAGTGTCTACAATGTTTTATTTTTACTAATATTGTTATGTATTGCTATATTCAATTATACTGCTATATTCAATTATGCCTAATGATATAGACAATTCTATTGAAGATAATAAGAAACTACAGAGTAATCATTGTAGATCACCTTATTCTGTGGTTTTATATGAGTTTTTGTTTTCATATTTTTATAGGAATTTGTTTTGTTTTTGTCTTACTAAGTTTTGTTTTTCCCTCTAATACAGAAAGGATAGAAATACATGTTGAGATTCATGAATGTGTAGCTGTTTATAGTCTCACTGTTTGAATATCTACTTTGTATGCTTTAATTTTGTAACTTGAACAACTATTTCTAAGAGGACAATATTTAATTTATTAACTAGTGATTTCTTATTATTTATCTTTTTTTAAAATTCTGTATTATCTCCACCCTTTACATGCTTTTGTTTCTAAAAAAAAAAAAAATGCTGGGATTGAGGGTGGGTGATTACTGGGTCAGCCCACTGATTGGATTGGCACCACCCTAATCCCTGCAGATAATACAATATGAGGGACAGAAAGAGGTTTGTCTCCCCTTTTCCACTATTGCTTTTTCTGTCTTCTGTCACCATGAACTGTTGCCCTCTGCTAAGCCACAGTGCCTCAAAGCCAGCCAATTATGCACTAAAATTCTACAAACTGTAAGCCAAATAAACATTTCTTCCTTTAACTTTGGGTGTTGAGTATTTTGTGTCATCAAAGAGCAAAATAACTGAGATACATGCATAGACTCAACCTTCTGAATCATAAGCCAAAATAAACCTCTCCCTCTTTAAACTGCAGATGTCAAATATTTTGTTTCAGTGATGGAAAAATGACTAATATAAAAATAAAATACTACTGAGAGTGGGGTTGCTACTGTGACTCTACCTGGCTGTGTGGTTAAGAAGTCTTTCAAGGTGGATGTAGTGGCACATGCCTCTAATTCCAGCTCTTGGTGAGCTGAGGCAGAAGGATTGCCTAGAGTTCAGAGCCTGAGCTACATAGCAAAACCCTATCTAAAAAAATAAAAGGAGTCTTTTAAATTGGTTTGTGGGGACTGCCGCACTGCCCTTGGACCTTGTATCTGTGCTGGCACACTTTTCCTGTGTGCCCCACTGGCACTGGCACCAGCCTGCTGCCCTTAGAGACCCTCCCCACCTACCAGACCAGTTACTACTGTTGATGTTAGGCTCCCACTCCTCTTCCCAGAACCTTGAACTGCAGTGGATTAACCATGCTGGATTGATGGGAGACTCAGTAACCTCTCACCCAAACAGAGGACCTCAGCAGGCTCCAGTCAGTATGGTGAGTTTGCCCTTAAAACAGAGGTCTTCAGAGGCTTAACAGGAGCAGTAGCAAAGCTCCCTCCAGCTGTAAGACCTTGGAGAGCTTGGCAAGGGTATAGATGACTCCTTCCTCCACATAAAGAACATCAGGCAGGTTGAGGAGTGTGCCAATAAGGGCTCTCCCAACTTGGAGAAAATTAAAAGGGTTATGAGACACCCAGTGACAGAGTAAGGTCTCATCAGAGAGAAACACTATGGGCAAGGAGATCTGGTGGTGTGTAATAACCTGAAGACATAGCAGCAGCAGGAACTAAGGGTTGACTTACATCAATGCTCCTAGGCTAGTCAGCCCAGGAAAAATATAGGACTGACCCAAAAGGGCCCACAGGATAAATTCAGGTGACTGGACCTCCTCTTCATTGTGGTATCAATGATCAGACAAACAACCACACAGTAAAACCCTAAGATACAACTACCAAGAGTTGTGAATATTGGGATTGAAAATTCAAATATTAGCCCAAAAAGTGAAAATGAAAAAATGAAAAAGCAAAATGCAATTTCAAACATCTGGTCCATCAGGAGCAAGAAAAGATGACAGTCAAATAGAGGACATTAAAAGTCACACCCCAGAAATCTCAGAAGTGATAGCAAATGAAACCAAATAAGAAATAATTTCTCATGTAAAGAGAGAAATAACAACCTTAATAAATGAGTTGCTCAGCATAGCTAGAGAAGAAATAAATAAAAAATACAGGAGCATGGGAAATTGGTTGAAACCTTGAATGAACAATATAGAAAACAAGCAGAATTCATGAAACAAATTCAAAGAGATATCCAAGAAACAAAAATTCTATTGAAAGCTGGCAAAACCATTTAAATGAAGCTGAGGATAGAATTTCAGACCTTGAGGACAGGATCACAGATAGTGATCATGAAAGTGTATAGAACTTTTAAAAACAACAAGGCAGCATGAAATGACAATACAGCAGCTTCAAGATGACACAAAGAGAAACCATATAAGACTAATAGACATCAATGAAGATGAAGGAATGAACACAAATGAGATCACCAAACTATTCACAGAAGTAACAGCAGAAAATTTCCAAAACATGGGGGGGGGGAATCTGACATTCAGATAAGTGAGGCATTTAGAATGCCAAACAGTCACAACAAACATAAATCTACACCCAGACACATAATAATTAAGATCCCAGGCATACAGCATAAAAACAGAATACTAAAATTTGTTGAAGAAAAGACACAAATCACCTATCAAGGAAAGCCCATTAGAATCAGGGAAGACTTTTCAGCACAAACATTCAAGTTAAGATGAGCCTGGAGTGAAGTAGTTCAAGCCCTAAAAGAAAACAACTGTCATCCCAGACTGATGTACCCAGCAAAACTGTCTTTGAAATTTAATGGAGAAATAAGATACTTCCATGGCAAAAAAAAAAATGGAAGAAATTCAAGTTTACCAAAACATCCTTAAAAGAGTACTGAAAGACATACTAGATAGAGGTAAAAATAACCATAATCTCCAGAACAACAACAGAAAGAAATCACCAAACTTGAGCAAGCAAAAAACAAGGAGAAAAATAGGAAACCAAAAAGAGGAAAGTAACATAACAAAGTCAAGCCAGTACATATCCATTATATCTATCAACATGTAAATGGCCTCAATTAACCTATCAAAAGAAACAGGTTGACAGAATGGATCAAGAAACAGGATCCCACAATATGCTATACTTAAGAAATGCATATGACTCAAAAGAAAACTCACAGAGTAAAAGTCAAATGATGAAAAACAGTATTCCATGCAACAAGAAACCAGAAAAAAGCAGAGGCAGCTACTCTATTTGCAGACAAAGTGAACTTCAAACCTAAAATGATTAAAAGAGATAAAGAAGACCACTATATACTTATTGGTGGAAAACTTCAAGAGGAAGAACTAACAATTATAAATATATAAGCACCAAATACAAGAGCACCCAATTATATAAGACAAATACTAATGGACATGAAAAACCACAGACCATAAGAACACAGTTGTAATAGGGGACCTTAACACCCCACTGTCACAGAGAAATAGATCAACTAGAAAAAAAAGTCAGCAAAGAAATAACAGAACTGAATCATACCTGTGAGCAAATGGACTTAGTAGAGGTTTACAGAGTGTTCCACCCAACCACATCAGAATACACATTCTTCTCAGCTGTGCATGGGATATTCTCCAAAATAGACCATATATTAATTCATAAAACATTCTTAAGTAAAGGCAAAGGGATTTAAATTATTCCATGCATAATACCTGACCATAGCACACTGAAATTGGAAATCAATGGCAAAAGAAATTGCAAAACCTGTTTAAACACATGGAAATTGAATAACAACCTTCAGAACAACCAGCAGGTTACAGTTGAAATTAAAGAAGAAATAAAACAATACCTACAATTCAATGAAACTGAAGACACAACAGACCATAACCTGTGGGACACAGTGAAAGCAGTCCTAAGAGGGAAACACATAGCAATAAATTCTCACATTAAGAAAATGCAATGAGCACAAATAAACAACCTAATGCTACATCTTAAGCTTCTAGTAAAGGAAGATCAAGTCAAACCCAAAGCTCATAGAAGACAGGAAACTGTAAAGATCAGAGCTGAAATTAATGCAATTGAAACTAAAAAAAAAAATACAAAAATTAATGAATCAAACAGTTAGTTTTTTGAAAGAATAAAAAACATTGATAAACCTCTAGCCAACCTTATCAAGAAAAAGAAAGAAAAAACTGAAATTCACTCAATAAGGACTGAAAAGAGAAAAATTACTACAGATCCCATGGAAATTCAAAAGACCATGAGCATATACTTTGAAAATCTCTACTGACATAGGATGGAAAACAAATAGGAGATGGACAGATTTCTAGAAACATATGAACTAGCAAACCTCAATCAAGAAGATATAGCAATTTTGTATAACCCAATATCAGCTACAAAAATTGAAAACGTGATTAAAAACTTACCAACAAAGAAAAACCCACATCCTGATGGATTCACTGCTGAATTCTATAAGAAATTTAGGAAAAGATTTAATGCCAGTACTCCTTAAACTCTTCAATGAAATTGAAAGAGAAGCAATCCTCCCTAACTCCTTCCTGGAGGCAAGGATCATGCTGATACCAAAACCAGACAAAGACACAACCAAGAAGGATAACTATAGGCCAGTCTCCCTAATGAACATTGATGCAAAGATTCTCAATAAAATACTGACAAATAAAATGCAGCAAATCATCAAGAAGATTACACACCAGACCAACTGGGATTTATTCCAGGAATGCAGGGAAGGTTTAATATATGCAAATCAATAAATGTAATACACCACATCAACAGAGCAAAAAATAAAAACAACGTGGTCATCTCAATAGATGCAGAAAAAGGTTTTGATAAAGTCCAACAACTGTTCATGCTAAAAGCCCTACAAAAACTCAGAATAGATGGTATCTATGTCAATCTCATAAAGGCCATCTATGACAAACGAACAGCCAACATTATACTAAATGAACAAAAGCTGACAACTTTCACTCTAAAATCAGGAACAAGACAAGGATGTCTACTATCACCACTCCTATTTAATATACTTCTGAAAATATTAGCCACAGCAATCAGACAAGAGAAAGAAATAAAAGGCCTAAAAATAGAAAAAGAAGTTAAATTATCATTATTTGAAGATGACATGATACTTTACATAGAAGACACAAAAAAAACTCCATTGAAAGACTAGTAGAGGTAATAAATGAATTCAGGAGCATAGCTGGATACAAAGTCAACTCTCAAAAATCAATAGCATTCCTGTACACAAACAAACACCTCACTGAGAGAGAAATTATGGAAATATCGCCTTTCACGATAGCATCTTAAAAAATGAAATACTTAGGAATAACTTAACCAAGAATGTAAAAGACTTATACGTTAAATATTATAATACTCTAAAAAAGGAAATTGAAGAGGATATTAGAAAATGGAAAGATATTTTCCTTGGTCTTGGCTAGGAAAAACCAACATTGTGAAAATGGCCATATTCCCAAAACTGTTATACAGATTTAGTGCAATCCCAATCAAAATACCATTAACATACCTCACAGATCTAGAGAAAATATTCCTAAAATTCATTTGGAAACAGGAGAAATCTAGAATAGCAAAGGCAATTCTGGGCAACAAAGGCAAGACAGGAGGCATCTCAATTCCTAACTTAAAATTGTACTACAAAGCCACAGTCATAAAATCAGCATGGTACTGGCAAAGAAATAGATCTGAGGATCAATGGAACAAATTAGAAGATTCAAACACAGCTGCAAAAACACTCAGCCACCTTATATTTGACAAAGGGGCTAAACATGTCCACTGGAAAAAGTCTCTTTAATAAATGGTGTTGGAAAAATTGGCTTTCTACATGCTGAAGATTATAACCAGACCTATGCCTATCACCATGCACTAACCTAAAATCAAAATGGATCAAAGACCTAAATATTAAAACAAAAACACTAAATCTACTGGAAGACAAGGTAGGCAGAAGTCTTGGAGACATAGCGGTAGGCAGAGAATTCATAAACAAAACACAAACTCAACAGGAAACACTTCAAAGAATCAACAACTGGGATCTCATATTATTGAAAAGTTTCTGCACTTCAAAAGAAATCACAAACAGAGTGAAAAGAAAACCCATAGAATGGGAAAGAATTTTAGCCAGCAGTCCCTCAGACAAAGGACTTATATCCAGAACATATGAAGAACTGAAAAACATCAAGCCCCCCAAATTCAAAGACCCTCTCCAAAAATGGGTATCTGAGATGAACACACAGTTCTCAGAGAAAGATATACAAATGGCAAATAAGTATATGAAGAAATGTTCACCATCACTCATCATTCAAGAAATGCAAATTAAAACAGCATTGTTATTCCACCTCACTCTGGAATAGCTGCCATCAAGAAATCAACTGATAACAAATGTTGGCGAGGCTACAAGGAAAAAGGAACACTGCTCCACTGTTGGTGGGAATGTGGACTGTTGCAACCATTATGGAATCCATATGGAGAATTCTCAGAAGACTAGGATTGGAAGTTCCATTCAATCCAGCTATTCCCCTCCTGGGTATTTTCCCAGAAAAACTGAAAATGTCATGTCATAGTGATATATGTGCACCAAAGTTCATAACAGCACAATTTGTGATAGCTAAATCTTGGAAACAACCAAAATGCCCATCAATCAGAGACTGAATGAAAAAGATGTGGTATTTTTATACAATGGAATACTACTCGGCTATAAAAACGGATGATCTTGAGGCCTTTATAGGTAAAGAGAGGCAACTTGAGACTATCCTTATAAGCGAAATAAACAAGACTCACATTAATAAATATCAAATTGACTCTTTAGTGTAAATAAGATCCAAAATGTATAATATATATTGTAAAAATGAAAGGAAACGAAGGTACTATAAAGGATATAACTGTATGTATAAGTGTGTAAGATAGATGATCATATTACTAAATTTTTGTTGTATCATTGAACAGAATGGTTTGCATTGTCAATGATTGAGTGTCTATCCACTTGTTATGCTTTGATTTTGTAACCTGAACGACTATTTCTAAGATGACAATATGTAATGCATCAACTAGCAATTTCTTAGTGGTAATTTTTTTAATTCTGTACTTTTTTATCTTTTTCCTATTTTGTTTTTTCCTTTCTTTAAACATAAATAAAATAAAATAAATTGGTTGGTGGGAGAATTTTGGAAGAAGTTGCCTATTATGCCTATATTGAATATTCTTAAATATGTTGAGAATAAAGTTTAACTCTACTTTTTTACAAATCATTAATCCTTCAGGGACATTCTTTGAGTCCAAGAATAGGGACAGAAAAATACAGTGCTAAATTTACAGAGTAGAAGTCTAATCACTTAGTTCACTATAAAGAATCCAACTCACTATTAAATGAGTATCTTCCTTAACAAGATTTCAAGAAATGGTCTGATATAAATCCTAAAATAAAAATAAAAGAATAAAACTGAGAGACCAGGTGTGGTTGCTCACACCTGTAATCCCAGCACTCACAAGGCTGAGGCAGGAGGATCATTGTAAGCTCAAAACCAGCCTGGGCTACAAAATGAGCTCAAGGCCAGCCTGAGCTGTATAATGAGACCCTGTCTCAAAAAGACAAAAGAATAAGCTGAAGTAAGGAAGCTGAAACCCAAGTTCTACAATCACAGTAAAGGCCATGTCTATCTTGCCCTTGTGTATACTCCTAGCACTTTGTATGAGTCTAATTCATAAGAATTATCTGATATTAATCAAAAACTGACTTCCAATTTAAGTTTCTCTGTCTTCATACATAAGTTTCTCCAAAATTTTTACCTCCATCACTGATACTCTAATCTACATTTTTAAAGACATACTAGATATTACTAACTGGATCTGGGTGATACCTGCCACTTGCTATGTTAAATTATGTCAAACCCAAGTCTCCCTATGTCCCAAACACCACTGGTCCTCAACCAGTGAAATAAGCAATTATGAAGTCATAGAGTCCTTGAGGTATTAAGGGGAGGTGGGTGGAGGGGAACAGCCCAGCAAGCAACCAGAGGATGCACTGTCATACAGTTTTTTTGTTTTGTCTATTCACTGTGGCTAAAATTTCCAGAACTATGTTGAATAAAAGTGGAGAGAGTTGAAATCCTTGTCTTGTTCCTGATTTTAGAGTGAAACTTTTCAGTTTTGTCCATTTAGTATGGCATTGGCTGTTGGTTTGTCATAGATGACTTTTATCAGATTTATCAGAGTGAAAGAAGACGATGATCACAGAAGAAAAGTAAATAGGACTTGAATAGAGAGAAAAGGAAATATTAACAATTTTTAACTAAGATTTAGAAATGACTTAGAGACACAGAGATGCAGCTGAGGGTATCCTGCAGAGTCTGGGCTCTGTACCTTGATTCAGGACAAGGCTAAGGTGCAGGTTAAATTGCTTCTTGACTTTTCTGTTTCTCTTTAAAAATAAAATATAAATCATGAATTACATCATGAGTTATTCTGAAATCTTTTCTAGTTCCACAGAAATAAAGACATAACCAGAGAATTTAAACTGGAATATTCCCAAGTGACAGCAATCTTGGGAGAGGACATTTTCCAGGAGGGTGTGGGATGCCTCAAAGTGATCGAGTCTCCCCAAAAGCTATTCAGAGACACAGGGATGGATACTCAGTACTCAAAAAATCTGAAGTGCTGAAGCCAAGAGCTGAGTAAGTTTCCAGACATGCTGATGTTTGTATCATTTTCTCTTCCTTGCTCTTTAAGGGATTAAAAAGTCGGTAAATTTGTGTCCGACCCTATTTCTCCTTTTCTCAGTTTGTCATTCTTGTGGATTGTCTGTCTCCTACTCAGCCTTTCTACTCTTAACCTGTCTCCTGTGGCAACCTTCCAAGCTAGTCCTCCCTGGGTAATATTCAGATTTAAAAGGAATTACATTTCTTCATCTTGTCTTTAATGCCTAAGATCTCAGTTAAGAAAAGTCTTCTAGTAACTTATTTGTGTTTCTGACCTAGGCTAAGGAAATACCTTTCCCAGAGTATTACATGGGAGACTGAAGACTGGGGACGCAAAATAATACAATGCTAGTGCTGATGCTGATGGGAAATATTTGGGGGGCACCAGAGCCTTTACTAGTGCACATTTAAACAAACTCCCACTGCTGTCTTTCCCTTTATCATAACTTTCTCACCATCTGGGGCTTCTGTTGCATTCAGTTATCCAACTTCCCTCTGTATTTCTTTTTCTCTTCTTTCTACTCATTTCCTTTATGACTTAAATATGTATTTAACTTCTTTTTTTTTTTTAAGGACACTTAGCCCTCTTTCTAGGCTCTGTCTTTTGTAAACTTCACGCAGAATCTGATTTTTTTTTCTGAATGACCCAATATAATCTCTTCTTGATTTGCTATTCTAGCTATAAATTCAATAATAATCAAGTTAACCATCATTTTTTTCTTTGCCATTCTTATTGCATTTTTGGCATCAAAATTTCAATTTGGATATTCCCACTTCAGTATATATTTATTGTGCCTACTTCATGGAAGCCTTAATAAAAAATTGGCTGGAAGTATAGTAATCAAAAGGAATTCTTTTTTGATTTATTTATTTTGCTCTTGAACTAAGACAGTGAAAGACACATGTCCCTTCTCTAGTAACAGGTGGAGAATATACTTGAGAAGGGAATGAAACAGGGAGAGAGAAAGGGACTTGAGAATGAATCATGAGCTCTCTGCAAGTTGGTTGGGCTTAGGTTCTGTTCTCTCAGGTTTGGATATCGTATTCCTAATCTAACAAGAGACACCGACAGTAATCTAACCAGTCGGTTTGTGGAAAACATGATGCTGAGGATGAGCAGGACCCTGTGTGATGATGAGACGGTTTCCCCGAGCAAGTGGCCTGTAACCGAGGGAGAACGAGATTTCCATAGATAAGGCCAGCAGCTGAGAAAGATTCAGAGGAGGACATGATGGCCAAGACCAGCCATGCGGGCTCCACAAAGGCCTCTTGGATTGGTGAGATGATTTTTTTTTGCCAAGAAATAAGATATTTATACCCCGCTAATAATGTCTCTGTTCTGTTTAAGAGAACTTACAATTAAAAGTGGATACCCTGAGTTCCTACAGGCCCACTTCTAACTTTCCTGCTCATAACCACATAGGTTGATCTGAACTTAGCAGGGATGCAGTCACTATAAAACCCTTCAGGAAGAGTGCCTATGGCAACCTGCTAGGTCCCCTCTCTGGATTAGTTTGCTTTTGTGTTCCAATAAATGTTGCTTTCTGCTTTTGCTCTACAGTAAACACTTTTGCTCAGTCCTCTTTTTGACTATTTACGTCATACTTCTTTCTGGAGAACAACCAGCCAGCTGGATGGCAACTGCTCATTTTTAGAAGTTTAGACTAGATTATAATTCATGATAGGGGGGTTGAATGCAAGTCATAAAATGGTTCATTATAACTCTTAAAATTGTTCTGATAACCTTAGAGTCTCATTTTATATATGTTCAATTTCTTATTCCATTAATTTATTCCACAGAACCAATATATCAGTATTCAATTTTTTCACATTTGTAGTATGTCCAAGGTTTAGCACATTGCTAAGTACTTTTTACATGCTGAATAAACATTTGTTAAGTAAATAAATGAATAAGTTAAGAAATATTCCTAGCATTGTTTTTTTGTTTTTTGGTTTTGGTTTTTTGTTTTTTGCTTTTTTGGGTTTTGGGGGGGCTTTTTTGTGGTTTGGCTTTGTTTTGTTTTGTTTTCTGTGATTTTTTATGGGGTTTGGGGGGGTTTTGAGGCAGAGTTTCATTATACAGTTCAGACTGGGCTTGAACTCACTTTGTAGCCCAAGCTGGTCTCAAATTCACAAAGATCTTCCTGCCTCAGCCTCCCAAGTGCTGGAATTACAGACAGCACTGGACCCGGATCCTAGCATTGCTTTTGAGGTGCTTTTAATTTAGTCAGTATAAAGAATTACAGTGCATGAAACCTGTTCCTGAGTGTTTTATAAATACATATGGAGAGATAAAACCAATGCATATTTATCAGATAAAGTCACAAGAAGTTAAATAGTTTGATAGACATTATAGGTGTAAGACTTCAGATAAATCAGTCTGCCAAGATGAGACTTCTCAAAATTGAAAATTGAACAAAGGGTCTCAACATTTAAGACTACCCTGGGCCTGTTGAATAGAATCACAAGGATAACTATAAGGGAAAGTTAAAAGAGTCAAGGAAGAGAGGGGATGGCAGAAAGGGAGGTGGGATAATGTGTCTTGAAGGGGGAAGAAGAGTCCATTTGCCATGATTGCGAGCAGGGAAACAGATTATCTCCTAAAATCTTCAGAAGAATATAGATCTGCTAACACCTTAATTTTACACATGATCTCTGTGGCCAACAAACTGAATTTTAACTGGAGAGATGGACAATTAAATAGCCCATGATAGGAAAAGTGAAATGAGTACTAACAGTGGGATGTGTGTATAGTCAGGCAGGTTGGGAAGATTTTGAAAAATGAGCAAGTCTTTAGCTAGGACATTGAGAACTGGATTTTGTCAGCTGGAGAATAGAACAAGAGAAATTTCTAACAATAGGTAAAATACTTGAAGGTATAGCCACAGGCAAAGACTTCCTGAATATAACCCCAACTACACAAGAAATAATTCCAAGAATCAACAAATTGGATTCTATCAAATTAAAAATCTACTGCAAACCTTTCCTAGTGAGTCAGCACCATTCACGGACAGCGAGGTGAGAGAACAAAGCCTCACCAAGAAGCAAGCCCTCCCTGTGAACCAGCACCATGCATGGGCTGCCACAGGAGTCCGGACGCCAGACCAAGCCCCTTCTGGCGCGGGGGCTGGCAAACAAGAAGAGCCGACCTTCTTCCCCCATCCCCCTGTAAGTGACCAGCTGATCCAGACCAACACAGGCTGTGATGACAGCTATCAAGGTGAAATGCAATCGGATGTCTGTGGTGCTCTGGTGTTTCTCTGGCATTGCAGGTCTAGGGTCAGTGGTCTGATCATGGATTCAGAGGGTGGCATCTAAGGGGACCTCCTTCTGAGGATGGTAGCAATTGTTAATTCCCTATTGTCTTGTTTTGAAGTCTTGTATCATTTTCATTGTTTTGTTGGGTTTGTTCTATTTTGTCTTGTTTGATTTTGTTACATGCCATATCAAGAGCAGCTGTTTCAAAAATAGCAAGATGTATTATGGTAGCCAATTTGGGTTTACTGCTGTTTTGTTTTGAGGTCCTTTATTGCATTCATTGTTTTGTTTTTGTTGGCTGTATTCTGTTCTGTTCTGTTTGATTTTCACTATGTCTGAGCGTATCTGCAGCTATTTTGGGACAGCAAGAAGCACTACGGTAACTATTATTGATTTCATATTGTTTTGAAGTCCTGTGTCATTTACCCTGGTTTGTTTTGATTGGTTTTATTCTGTTTTATTTTCCTTGGTTTTATCCTCTTTAATATTAAAAAAAAAATCTTCTGCACAGCAAAAGAAACAATCAAAAGAGTGAAGAGACAACTTACAAAATAGGAAGGATTGTTACCAGCTACCCCTCTGATAGAAGGTTAGTATCCAGAATTAGATTCCAAAATAAATGACCAACTCAAAAATGGACAATCGAAATGAATAGACACTTCCCAAAGAGGAAGTACAAATGGGCAGTAAATCCATGAAAAGAATGTTGAGCATCTTCAGCACTTAGGGAAATGCAAATCAAAAGAGCACTGAAATTTCACCTTATGCTATTAAGAATGACTACTATCGAGGACTTGAAAAACAAATGCTGTCTGTTGAGGGGAGTCTGTTGAGGGGAGAGAAATGTGTCTACACTGTTGGTGGGATTGTAAACTAATATAACACTGTGAAAATCAGTATGGAGATTCCCAAAAAAGTAAAAAATTTTTGATCCAGCTATACCTCTTAAGGGTATCTTCCTGAAAAAGCAAAAATCATCACACTCTAAGGATTTTTTTCAGCACAACTCACAGTAACTAAATTATGGAACAGCCTAGATGCTCATCAACACATAAATAGATAAAGAAAATGTGGAATATATACACAATAGAGTATTACTGAGCTATAATGAAAGGCAATTTTGAGTGAGTTACTTATAGAAAAATGGATGGATCCTTATACTATAATGTCAAATGAAACAAATCAGACATAGATAAACCAAAATATAAATAATTTAAAGAGCAAATTAAAGGATACAGGAGAGGAAAAGGGAAGGCAGACATTTTAGAGATGGGAAATGGAATTGGGAAAAGGGAAATCCAAGGAAAGTGAATAAAACAATCAATATGAAATAGATAAGTATTAATTCCCCAAAATAAATTTTATGTATCAAAAGCACATACATTTGAAAGTCAAATAAAAAAGATATTTTTAAAGTCTAATCAAACAATATAAATAACAGATTTTGAAATCTATGCTATGCATGAATAATTGTTAGGGGACTCATATGACTGGCCGAAATTATATGGATTCATAAGAAATCAAATTGAAAAGAATTTATTTTATCATTTTTGGTTTTTTTGAGACAGGGTCTTGCTCTATAGTTCAGGATGGTCTTGAACTTATGATGTAGTCCAAGCTGACCTTGAACTCATGGTCATCCTCCTGCCTCAGCTTCCTGCATGCTGGAATTGCAGGCATGCACCACCATGCCTGGATCAAAGTCAAAAGATGATGTTATGATCCGGCCTGCGGACCAATGCGTGGGTTTTCCCCTAGAGGAAGGAAAACGGGGCGGGGGCAGGGTGAAGAGAGAGAGATGGAGGCAAGTTGAAATTTCCCAATCAAACCTCGTTTATTGAGGAAGTGTCCCTGGCTTATAAAGAAGCGGGGGCAGGAAGTTACGGATGGGTCACTGTCATTTCCTGGGTGGGGCGAAAGGATCCTGGGAAATGTAGGCCGATGCACTGGATGCCCACAGGAGGGAGAGATGGAGCGGCAGCCATGAAGCTATCATGCTGCTCCCTACATCTCCTCCCTTATCACTTTATAAGAGTATGGCAGGCCCTGTGAGGACAGCGCCTGTCTTAGGTCAAGGACTCTTCATATGAACCCAACCAGGCCTTACCCATCATGGGCCTGCAGGACAGCAATTGGTCCTGT
>PVLA01010269.1:0-65201 GCA_004027455.1 Hydrochoerus hydrochaeris
ATCTTCAATAGAATGTCTACATCATCAGGCATAATTGAATATAGCAGTATAATTGAGTAAAGCAGTAAATAACAATATTAGTAAAAATAAAACATTGTAGACAGTATAAAACTTCAAAGGCAGGTAATAATCAAACCATAGTGGATATTCTAGTGGATCTTGTCATCTTAAGTGCAGTTGCCTATACTCTCAGACTTGATACTATCAACCATAACAGCTTTGAATAAAATCTATAAATATTAAACAGCAATCCAACAAACCAGATTCAATTATGATCAGTCATGGTAAGACAGTGTAGGTTTTACAGAGCTTTAGATTAAGTTAATAGGAAATTAAAGATGATTACCATACTATATCCTGTTATTTTCGGGATTGCTGTCTGTGCCCTCAAATCTAGTACAGGTAGAATGACTGGAACAGAATATAATACATCTAAGCAGAGTAGTGTGAGTAAAGTGGGTTTTAAATCCTGGTGCACTATTAACAATATAGTGTATCAAGGCCATCTATGTTAGCAATTCTAGTTATCCTTCTCTGCCTCATTTCTGCTATGCTATTTTTCTGCCTTTGTCTAGTTTTCTCTTTCATTCTACTGCCTTGCCCCACTCATTGAGGCCTTTCTGCAACTGTTCCTAAAATCCTGGTATTTTCTCTGTCTCTCAAATGTCCTTCAGTATTCTCTGTAGGGTTGGATTGGTGGTCACAAACTCCCCCAGTTCCTCTTTGTCATGGAGGCATCTTGTTTCTCCATTAATTTCTAGTGACAGTTTTGCAGGGTACATCAATCTGGGCTGGAGTTTATTTTCTTTTAGGGCTTGGAAGACTTCACTCCAAGCTCTTCTTGATCTGATGGTCTGTGTTGAGAAGTCAGTTGTGATTCTGATGCGCTTACGTTTATAGGTAATCTGTTTCTTTTCTCTGATGGCTTTTAATATTCTGTTTTATATTGAGTTTCTGGTATCTTGATTATTATATGTCTGGGTGTAGATATGTTTTGGTTGTAGGTGGCTGGAGTTCTATATGCCTCATATAACCAAATATCATATTCTTTTTCCATGCTTGGGAAGTTTTCCTTAATTATTTCCATGAATAGCCTTTGTAATTCGCCTGTATGTATCCCTACTTCTTCATTCACATTTCTTATTCTTAAATTGTAGATTCTCTTGTCATCTTCTAGCCTTTGTATTGTTACTGCCTGCTTCCTTGTTGTTTTTAACAGATCTTTCCTTTCATGATAACACATTGCAAACTTGTCTTCAAGTTTTGATAGTCTATCCTTAAGTTTGTTTTAAGGAGTTTTGCCAGCTTTCAATGGAGTTTTTGATTTCCTGGTAATGTCTTTGAATCTACTTCATGTATTCTATATTTTCTTTATATTCTTTATTGAATGTTTCTCTCCTTTTTTGTTTTTTTAAATTTTATATAAAGAGGAAAAAAAAGCAAAACAGAAAAAGGGGTAGAAACAATACAGAATCTCAGAAAAAAATCAGTAAGAAATAGCTAGTTGATAAATTATATACTGTCTTCTTAGACCTAGTTGTTAAAGTTACAAAATTAAAGCATACAAAGTGTACATTCAAACAGTGAGACTGCAAAGAAGTTCAATGATCCAGTAACAACTTAGCAACATGGTTGTCAATCCTACACACTCAAACATACCTGCAGCCATATCCTCTAGAGCACTTTCTTTTTCTTCTTTTTACTTTTTAAGTCCATTATCTGCTTAGTTGTATCCTGTTTCAGGTTGCTCAGTACCTTACTGACTTGTTTGTTGTTGTTATATACTTTTAATCACCTTATATAATTCTGTTGCCTTGTTTTTGAGTTACTCCTCATCCATGATTCATGGATCAGCTTTGGTGGAGTTGAGAGATTTTTAGAGGTATTTTGTTACCTCCTTATCTACTTTTTTTTTTTTGAAGGTAGCAAAATACAGCAGAACAAGACAGAACAAAGCCATGCAACCGCACTGCAATAAAACTACCACAGAACCTCAGAGCAGATCACCAGGACACAAGCAATGGGCTCAATACTACAGCCCATTTTGTTCACATTAGCTGTTCTTTCAGTCAAATACAGGAAAATGGAAGGAAATATCAAACTTTTAAAAGCAGAATATTGAATAAAGCGGTACCATTAATCAAAACTGAGCAAAACAGTGATAAAAATATTTGCCTTCAAAGAGATGGTAGAAGGAAATCCTCCTTACTTGTCAAGCTGTATACATTCATCCTCCAAAAAGATACTCAGACTGCCAGGGCCTACTTACTAACAGTAGTGGTGGGGGGGATGGATCAATGTCTGATTCTTAGCCTGCGCACCAGCAGGGCCCCAGCTGCTTACCAGGACAGCCTGTAGGCTACCTGTTCTCCCAGCACCCAAAGTTCCAACATGATGCCGAGCTTAGGAGTCGCTGCTGGTTCTTGCCCTGGTGTGCCAGTGGTTTGCCAGGCCACCAGCTGCTCAACAGGGTGGTGAGTAGGCCACCTGTTCCCCAGCGCCCAAAGTTCCAACCTGTTATATACTTTAATCACCTTATATAATTCTGTTGCCTTGTTTTTGAGTTTCTCTTCATCCATGATCCATGGATCAGCTTTGGTGGAGTTGGGAGATTTTTGGAGGTATTTTGTTACTTTCTTATCTACTTTTTTTTTTGAAGGTAGCAAAATACAGCAGAACAAGATAGAACAAAGCCATGTGACTGCACTGCAATAAAACTACCACAGAATCTCAGAGCAGATCACCAGGACACAAGCAATGGGCTCAGTAGTACAGCTCATTTTGCTCTCATTAGCTGTTCTTTCAGTCAAATACAGGAAAATGGAAGGAAATATCAAACTTTTAAAAACAGAATATTGAATAAAGCAGTACCATCAATCAAAACTAAGCAAAACAGTGATAAAAATATTTGCCTTCAAAGAGACTGCAGAAGGAAATCCCCCCCTACTTGCCACGCTGCATACATTCATCCTCCAAAAAGATACTCAGACAGCTGGTGCCTACCTGCTAATGGTGGGGGGAAGGGATGGATCAATTTTGATTCTTAGCCCATGCACCGGCAGGACCCTAGCTGCTTACAGGCCCGCCAGCAGGCCACCTTATCTCCCAATGCCCAAAGTTCTAACATGATGAAGAACTTAGGAGTTGCTGCTAGTTCTTGCCCTCGTGTGCCAGTGGTTTGCCAGGCCACCAGCTGCCCACCAGGGCAGCAAGCAGGCCGTCTGTTCTCCAGCACCCAAAGTTCCAACATGATGCAGAGTTCAGGTATCACTGATAGTTCCCGCCCCAGTGCACCAGTGACTTGCTAGGCCCCCAGCTGCTTACCAGGGCGGCCCGTAAGCTGCCTGTTCTCCCAGCACCCAAAGTTCCAACATGATGCAGAACTTAGGAGTCACTGATAGTTCTCGCCCTGGTGTGCCAGTAGTTTGCCAGGCCACGAGCTGCTCACCAGGGTGGCGAGTAGGCCTCCTGTTCTCCAGCACCCCTCTCATTTTTTTTTGTTCCTCCCTTCTTCCCTCTGCATCATCCTGAGAGATGCTTCCTGAGAGCATTTCTTTTATTACTCTACTCATATATTGCTTTACCTGATTTAATATTACAGTTTTGAGCTCATCTACAAGGTTCCAAAGATATCTCTTAATGTCCATTGAAGCCATGTCTGATGCTGTGTGTTTGCCACCCTCAGTCTCCCTTGTTTTTCCTTTTCCTGGATCAGTGCTCTCAGGGTTCTGGGCTGGGGACCTCCTCCTACCTCTCTCTCCTGTCATGGCCCTGGCTTCCTCAACATGGGTTACAGTGCAGGTCCCATTCCCTTGCCAGCATGCTTTTCCTCCAAAGCATGCTGGCAAGGGAACTCTGCCCTCTCCTGCCTGCTGTTGTCACTGAGGTGTAAGCTGCAACTGTATTTGCCTGCCCCTCCCCACCAGGCCAGCCAAACTTCAGGTGCCTTCAACCGGTTAGTACTTGCTAGGCAAAGGGAATCAATTTGGGATGGCTAATTGGGTCCCAGCCAGGGGCGTGGCACAGTCCAAGCAAATCCCATGAATCTGCTCTTCGGAGGGAGGAACAGTAAACTGAAGTCATTGTCACTCCCAGTTCAGACTCCTCCTGCCAGATTCCAACATGTCACCCATTTGGTCATGCTCATCCTGTGTGGGGGTCTCATTCCCAGCACTGACCGTGGATTAATGAAGGTCTCTTCACTGGTTCTGCTCTCCATTGGGCTCACCAATGCCCAAATTCAGCACTGCATTGCTTCCTATGAGTGGCAGCGGGAATGAGTTTGGGTGGTTCTGCCAGCTGGCACAGATTCAGGATTTTGCAAACTTGGCAGGTTGCTGCAAATGAAAATACTGTGTCCCATAATTTTTAGCTGTTTCAGTTGTAGTCCTGAAGTATTTGATGAGCTTTTTACGTTTTAATTTCTTCCTGTGTCAGGAGGCTCCATCTCCCTCTGTCTGGGTCTCTCCAGGATGTTTTATTCTGGCAAATGAGTTGCTTCTCCCAGGAGGCTTTGTATTTTATTGCTCACTGATCAGCCATCTTGTTTTCTCTCACAATAGGCTCTTTAATAAATGGTGCTAGAAAAAGTGGCTATCCATATGCCAAACACTAAAACTAGACCCATTCCTGTCACCATGTACTAAACTGAAATTTAAATGGAACAAAGATCTAAATATTAAAACAGAAACACTAAATCTGATGGAAGACAAAGTAGGTAAAAATCTCCAAGATATAGGTGTAGGTAGAGAATTCATGACCAAGAACCAAACTGCATGGGAAATATTTCCCAGAATCAATAACTGGGATCACGTCTTATTAAAGAGTTTCTGCATGTCATAAGAAATCTCCAGCAGAGTGAAAAGAAAACCTACAAACTGGGAAAAAATCTTAGTGAACTGTCCCTCAGACAAAGGACTTCTGTCTAGAACTTATAAAGAATTAAAAAAAAATCAAACCCCCGAAATTCAAAGACCCAATCCAAAAACTGACATCTGAGATGAACACACAGTTCTCAGATGAAAAATACAAATGGCAAATAAATACATGAAAAAATGTTACACATCTTTGGTCATTAGAGAAATGCAAATTAAAATGACAATGAAATTCCATCTCACTCCAGAAAGAATGGCCAGGATCAAGAAAACTACCAACAACAAATGCTGGAGAGACTGTGGGGAAAAAGGAACTTTTCTGCACTGTTGGTGGGAGTGTAGACTGGTGCAACCACATTGGAGGTCAATCTGGAGATTCCTTAAAAAGCTGGGTTTGGTAGTCCCATATGACCCAGCTATTCCACTCCTAGAGATATTCGCAGAAGAACTGAATACATCATCCCACAGTGATATATGTGCACCCATGTTTATAGCAGCACAATTTGTAATAGCCAGATCTTGGAAACAACCTAAGTGCCCATCAACTGAGGAATGGATGAAAAAATTGTGGTACTTTTATACAATGGAGTACTGTTCAGCTATAAAGAATTATCACATTGAGATATTTATAAATAAATGGATGCAACTTGAATCCATACTCATAAGTGAAACAAATCAAACTCACATGTATAAATACTGCATAGTCTCCCTAGTATAAGAAAATGTAAGAGTTCATAAGATTCTATGGTAATAATGGATCCAATTATATTTCTTTGAAGTCTTGTAATGTTTTCATTCATTGGTTGGAATGGTTATATTCTGTTTTATTTGACCTTATTATGTGTGATGTTATGAACACCTACTTTGAAGAAAACAAGACACTATGTCAGCCATTGCTGCTTTAATATCATCTGGCTCTGAAGTCCTACCATGCTTTTGTTCTTCTATTACCATGGTTCTATCATATTGTGTCTTACTGGATTTTAATATGGATAATAATATAAAGAAATTTTTTATGGAAAATGAGATATTATAGTAGCCATTGTTTATTTTCTGTTATTTGGTTCAGAATGCCTTGTAATAGTTTCATTCTCTTGAATGCTTTTATTCTATTTTGTTATGCTTGATATTATTGTTTGTGAAACTATGCTCAACTATTTCAAAGAAAGAGATATTATGGTAGCTACTGTTGATATCCAATTGTCTTGTTGTGAAGTGCTGTGTTGCTTGTACTGTTCTTTTCTGACCTGCATTGTTCTGTCCTCTTTTGTTTTATTCTCTGTAAAATAAAATTTAAACATCCAAAAAAAGAAAACAATAAAAAAAGAAAATAATAATTTTTATTAAATGCATGAACTCTGGATTAAAATTATGAAATATTACAGATTTTCAAACACAAAGGAGTCTCAAAATATAAAGACATAGAAAATTTACATAGGATAATAATAGCAGAAAATTTCCCAAATTTTGTGAAAGATGTAGCTGTTCAGGTATAACAGGTATTTATAACTCCAAATCTATTAAAATTTAAACATTAAGATTATAAAGTGAATAAATGCTATTGAAAGCTATAACACAAAAATGCTATATCACTTATAAAGACAAAATCATGTGAATAACAGCAAATTTCTCAGTAGGAACTTTAATGACTGGGAGAACATGAAATAAAATATTTCAAACTTTAAAAGATACTGAATGCTAAAATAGTTTATTAAATCCAGCAAACCTATCCTTCAGAATTGGAAGAGAAATGAAAACCTCTAAGATAGCAGAAATTAAAGAATTCATGACCACTAAGCTAGAATTACAAAAGATACTTATAGTCCACTACATACAAGAGAAAGAGCAGTGTAAGACATGAATATTAGAAAAGCATGAGATGTGAAAAATTTTAAATGGCAAGAATTAATACAGATCTTTAAACAACAACTTTGAATATAAATTGTATGAATTCTTCAATTAAAAGAAATTGACTGCCAGATTGTATTAAAAACTAAGACCCAACAATATATTACCTTCAAGAAACACACTTGACCTGCAAAGACTTACATGAGCACAAAGTAAAAAGATGGTAAATTATATCCCACATGAATGGAATTCCAAAGCAAGTGTGATGGATTAACTAATGATCAACTTATAAAACCCAGATGAACTGAATCATGGTGGCTGTTGGTGTGGAAGGCCACCTGAGGATTGTTTCCAACAGCACACATAGAACTAGAGTGGAAGATGTTGTGCTATTGATTCTCCTGGAGAAGCTTGTTACACTGATTTTCCTGATAGAACTCATTTGTTCTCAGTATCAGAGGAGTGTGAGTCCTAGCTTTTACTGAGGATGACTGCAGTTCTTTTGGGGGAGCTGTGATCCTTACCTTGAACATCACTTCCTGATTCCAACACAGATCCCTCAGCCTTCAGGCACAGATCCTGCATCCCACTGACAGAGACTTTCTAGCTTATACAACTGACCTTTGGGTCTTCCCACTGCAGATCCTTGATACATACTTGTATGAGACATTGTTGTAAGCTCTAGGCTCCCAGCTGGACTTGTGGAGAACATTACCATGGGTTCTAGATCCTCAATAAAACTTGTGCAGGAGATTTCCACGGAATTCAGGCCCTTAACTGAATTCTTTGGGTCTCTAGTATGTAGATCTGCTGTACTCTTGTGCATTTAACTCTTTGGGAGAATATTATAAAATCATCCTATAAATTATGCATCCTGTGGCAAATCAATTCCCTTGAAAACCCTGACTAGAACAGCAAGCAAGTAGCTATCCTTGTATCTGGCAAAGCTGATGTCAATTAAAATTCATCACAAGAAACAAAGTCAGTATACATTGCTAGGAGAATAATCCATTGAAAGATAATAGCAATTGTAAATGTGTATGTACCACACTTTGGTGCACCAAATTTTAAGAGACAAACACTATTCAATGTTAATACTCAGTATAAATACTCAGTATAAATAAGGTTATACCTGACAAACTCGCACCCAACATCATAATGAATAGGGAAAAAAATGAAGCATCTCTTCTAAATACAAGAATGGATCAGGTTACCCACATTCACCACTTCTGTTCAAAATAGTACTTCAAGTTTTGGCCAAAGTAATTAAGCAAAATAAATAAATATATAAAAAACAAACAAAAAAAGAAACAAACAAGTCAAATTAACCTATTTGCAGTTGATATGCTCATTTGTTTTTAAGACCCTAAAATCCTATCAGAAAACATTTAGACCTGATAAAAAATTTGGTATGTTAGTAGGATACAAAATCAACTTTAAAAGTTAATATCTTTGTTGATAGTTGTGGTAATGCACAACTGTAATCCTAGATTCTGGGGAGCAGAGGCAAGAGGATTGCAAGTTGAAGCCCAGCCTAGGCAATTTAACCCGTCTAAAAGTGCATCAACAACAATGACGATATTGTTGCTGCTGCTGAAGATGATGATGATAATGATGATGATGAGAGATTTTCTATGTAACAACAATGAACTAGCAGAAAAGGAAATCAGAAAAACAACTCATGATAGTTCAAAAAAATAAAATACATTTTTTAGGAATAAACCTAATCAAGGAAAGATCTCTACAGTTAAAATTACTAAACATTAAAGAAAGAAATTGAAGAAGACACTAGAAAATTTAAAGACTTCCATGTTCGTGGGTTGGTAGAATTAATATTGTCCAAATGGCCACATTACCAGGTGACTTAAAGCACAAGACTCCTTGCATCTAATGCAGGAATCTTAAAATAATTATACCCAATAGTCCCCAGACTCTCATTAAATTTTTTATGGTCCTGAGCTCCACCTAAAATAAGCAAGGATGGTACTAACTTCAGCATTTTTGGAGACTCTACATTTGTATTTACACACATTAAAGATTCTCAAAGGAGAAAATTGTCTTAAAACTTATCCCTGCATTAAGAGATTGGAGAAATCTCAGAAAGAATTGCAGAAAGCCACCCCTGATTTGTAAGAGTAAGGTCTTCTCACAGCGTGATTACCTAAAGATTTTAAGAAACTGTAAGTGATTCTTCTTTAAAAGGTGGGAACTTTTGGGACTTTCTTTTCTTTAAAATTATAAATCTTAGTATAAATTTTACTATAACTTGCAATAATTAATGTCTTGTGGGTAAACACAAAACTGTTGGAAGGTATGGATGAAATCATAGGTACAAATAAACTGAAAGTTAAGAATGCTGCCAATATTTTATTCTTGGTAGAGAGATAACCTAAAAAACTGAAGAGGGAGAGGACTTGAAGATTTTGCAACTGAGAATAAAGTACCAAACTCAAACCAAAAGCCAACTGTAGAAAGATCATGTTTCTTGGAGTAAACAGAGAAGTTAGCATAATGTTACAGGCATCTTCTTTTCCTCTGGATGCCAGTGTCACTGGGACAGTACAAATAATATCACATTGATATCTCTTCTGTTACAGCTGTAAAGAAAGCAGAATTTATCATCAACAAATCTAAAAACTGTCATAAAATTCAAAGGTTTTCAACCAAAATCACTGAGAAAGATCGAACTTCACATAGTGTAACATTCAGGAGACACATGCCCAAAAACAATCTGGTAGGTGTGGCTGTATTACTTTGACAAAGCTCTCCTAGCTATTCTATTATTCCTTGGATGGAGGAATATTTATAGGTTAAGTGTGAATTTATAATATACAGTGAATCTAGACTTATAAAATTTATACTTTCTTTTTCTTAAATTCTACACAACCACTGCTGAAATTTTGAGAATTATTTTGCTGTAGTATAATATGCATGAATGCTTTTAAGTGAGAATTTAGAAAGCACTTATTTTTGCATTCACTTTTTTGGATGACTTGATTCTGAAAGATGGTTTAGACAACAAATAGCTATCTTCAATATTGTATCCAGATAAAATAAAGGCAAAATAAATTAAGCAATGTATTGGAAAGGAATTATTAAATGGAATGAAGTATTAGTCACAAAACACTTTCTGGAGAATATGAAATTTCAAATGTTTCTGTGACTATTGAACTAACTTTAGTCAAAAACTTCCTCCACTTAGCCTAGGCTGAAAGCTTAGAGATACAAAACATATACTCTTTGCCATGTCTAGTATAGAAGTCAAGCATGTGAAAGTACCATCACAACAAAATGGTAAGTGAATCCTGACTAAATGACTAATACACCAGAAGTTTTGTGAATCTTTTTGAGAAAGCTCTTTCTTTTAAAGAGATAGAGAAGAACAGAAAGAAAACCTCAAGTTTGAGAAAATGCAACACAAAATAAAAGAATCAAAAGAGGACATGCTATATTTTTGTAAATAGTGGGATGATTCTCACATAAGAACTAGTGTGAACCAACACAAAATGAATATGTAAGGGCAAAACTTTGAACCCAATTTAGTTTCTGCTCTTGGAGAGATCTTAGAATCTACTAGCCAAGTAAGTTTTCAACACTTTGCTTTAAATTCAGGGTATGGGCACTTACTACTAGTATCATCTTTCACAAATCAAGTACTTCTATGAGACATAGTTTCCTCATTATAAATGAAGTGATTATAATAACATCTCTTATGGTATCTATAAACATATATAAGGTCATATAACTAAACATGAAATAAAAATTAGAAATTATTAGTACTATCTAACTTACAAGCAAAGGAGAGCCAAAAGATGTCCACAGTGAAAGGAAAGCATAACCATAGATTTGCTAGGGCTGGGGGTTTAGCTCAGTGTCTCAAGCACTTTCCTGGTAAGCATGAGGTTGTAAGTTTGATTCAGGTACCAAAAAAAAAAAAAAGCTAGGGATATAGCTCAGTGGAATAAGTGCCTGCTGGCAAGCATGAGGTCATGAATTCAATCCCCATTTCCAAGAAAAAAAAAGCTTATTTGCCAGGGGTTTAGCTCAGTGGCATAAGCACCTGCCTGGCAAGTGTGAGCTCATGAGTTAAATCCTTGGTATCACAATAAATAAATAAATAAATAAATAAATAAAACAGATTTGCTTTAAAAATCTGGTAGTAGATGTAGAATAAGACTAGGGGAAAGAGGCACATATATTCAGTCCATAAGATAAACATGCTACAATAGCAGAGGGAATTTTAAAGTAATTATGGAGGTGATTTATTGGGCTAAAAGATGTGGAAGGAGTAAAAAATGTTTTATGGTAATACTCTGAGAGTCTGTAAATAACTCAAATACAAAGCACAGGAGTGCACTCTGATATGTGAAGGTAGGTGGCCAGTTTTGCTCTGGAAATCTTGTATTCAATATTTGGGTGGCATTCTGGTACTGGACATATGGCAAAGGAAATTTGGGTCTTTTTTTTGACAGAAGCTAGAATTGGAAAGTTACAAAAAGTGACTGAAGCAATAAGAATGAAAAGATTTTTCTTTAGTGGTAAATAGTCAGGAACCTTTAGAGGGAAGAATTTACGTGGAATGGTTGAAAGAATAAGCCATTTGAGTTTCAGATGAACATTGGGTAGGTTTTTTGTCCATCTGAGGGTGTTTGTATAAACTGTGCTCTGTGCTTGTGACATCCTCTCTTCTGATCTTTACATGTTTGCAGATGACAAAATCTTTTAGACATTGTCATTGTTTTCCTTTTAAGTATGTCCCTTCTCAGAGAGGGCTTCTATGACTTCTCCAACAGCAGTGGCTGCGTTCTCCCACATTGTAGTGATCCTACGTATCTAGTTCCCCGCTGTCTTTCCCATGACCAGATGAGCCTGTCATATAGTCAATTTATTTAGTCAATAAATGTTGAATTTATGACCTCAAGTGGTCACATAACCACTGTATATGTTGCTTTCATATTTTGTGAAATCAGAATGCAAAATCCTCACATAGACAAATAAGGTTTGTATGAAACAGCTGTGCCTAATTCTAGCTATGTCTAACTCTGAGCCACTGTCCCTAGATTATTTATAATCCTTTGCCCACCACAAATACAAGAGAGAAACTCTTCAACTAACACTACAATTGTTTAGTTTTTAATCTTTGTGAGTTCTTTAAAATGATTACCAGTTGACTGGGAAAACAGGCAGCCAGCCCGCTGCTCTGGTAACTGGCTGTGGCCTCCCAAGCCACGGCCACCCGAGGGCAAGAACCGTATCAGCATTTCCTGAGATCCACGCCATGTTGGAACTTAGGGCGCTGGGAAAACAGGCAGCCAGCTCACGGCTCTGGTGGGCGGCTGTGAGGCTACCAGTGGGCGGGCTAAGAATCAAACATCCATCTCATCCCCCACGCCTTCCGCTAGCAAGTGAGAGCCAGAGATCTGAGCATCTCTTGCGAGTTTGACTATATGCGATATAGCAAATAAGGGGGATTTTCTTCTGCCATCTCTCTGAAGGCAAATATTTTTATCTCTGTTTTGCTCTGTTCTGATCAATGGTATTGCTCTATTCAATATTCTGTTTTTATAATTTCAATATTTCCTTTGATATTGCTCTACCTGATTGAAGGAATACCTATTGTGAAAAAAACAGATATACTATTGTACCTATTGCTGTTATCCCGGTAACCTGCTGTGAGGTTCTGTACCAATTTCACTGCACTGCCTCAGTTGGCTTTGTCCTGTCTTGTTCTGCTGTATTTTACTACCTTGAAAATAAAATAAAAAAATAACTAAATAAGAAAAAATTTTAAAAAGTAAATAACAATAACAAAACAGATCAGTAAGGTACTTTGCAACCTGAAACATGATATAACTAAACAGATAATGGACTGAAAAAGCAAAAGGAGGAAAAGAAAGTGCTCTAAAGGATATAATTGTATGTACATTTAAGTGTGTAGGATTGATAACCATGTTGCTAAGTTTTTGTTGGATCAGTGAACAAAACTGTTTGCAGCCTCACTGTTTGAATGTCCACTTTGTATGCTTTAATTTTGTAGCTTGAACAACTATATCCAAGAAGACAATATGTAATGAATCAACTAGTGATTTCTTACTGTTTTTTTTGAAATTCTGTATTGTTTCTATCCTTTTCTCTGTTTTGCTTTTTTCCCTTCTCTTTAAATAAAATTTAAAAAAATGATTACCAATCAATGCCTCTCTTTCTTTCTTCCCATCCCTTCATTTTCCATACATGCTTCCTCAGCAGCTTTTTCTGTCATATTTAACACTGGCCAAGGTTAAAATAAACATTTTATGGAGAATATTCACATCTTTTCTGCTTTTGCTTCCTTCATGGCTTGCATACTTAGTTAACAACACAACAAATAAGTTGCAAAGTCATCTGAGAAACATATGTTGATTCTTTTTTTGTCCTGTACTGCAAAGTAAACCATTCATATAGCACCTAAAAAGTGTTCTGGAAGTTCTGCTAAAAACTCAGTGGTTGATCAGGACATCAGGACCAAAATTTGCCATTCTGATATGATGTAATATTTTGAAGATCATATTTTATTGAGGTTAATCCATTACATTATCTCATGCACTTGGAAAAGAACTTCAATATGTTCTTAAGACTTTCAGAACAATTAATTTTGTGTTTAATTGAAGCTTCAATTATTACCAAACACATGAACCCAGGTTATAACATGCTAATTTCATTTTTTAAAAATCTAGTCATTGTTACAAAATATTATCCTTGGAGCCACTAAATTGTAGAGAATACAGATAAAGATAGCATTGAATTGGAAGACATGAAAATTTTTCTGGAAATTTTCACCAAATTCTATATAATTTTAAAATATTGTGTTAATTTGAAATAACTTAAGTGATTGCATTATCATACTCATTCCATCAAAAGTTTACTAGGCACTCCTGAGCACCAAAAGACAATTGTTTTTTTAGAAGCACTTTTAAAATGTGGCATATCAAAAGCCAATAGGTGAGACTGTTACTCTCATTTTTTCTCTTCCTTGCAGATCCAGCATGGAAGAAAGGTAGAGTGCTTCTGTGAGTAGAATTGAAAATGATACCTGTGCCAACTCTGCAAAGTTTGTATGCAATGTCCTACTAGAATCATTCTCATCATTCAGACTCCTGACTCTCCCTTTTGCCAGTTGCACTTAAAGACATTTCTCAGGTTGACTAAGAGTTTTCTTTCACTTTCAAAGACCCATATTTAAGTATAGGTAATATCAGTGCCAATGGTACTTTAAAAATTATCTCACAGTATTGACAAAACCATCTCTCTGTTATTGGGAGAAAGTGACCATGTTCATCAGGACAATGAACAATCACACCACAGTGAACACATTCCTTTTGTGGGGATTTTCCAGTTTCCCAAAACTAAAGAATCTACTTTTTGTAATGATTTTGTCCTGCCACATGACAATTCTATTTGCAAATGTGTCTATAATGGTGGCCATCAAGCTCAGTCAAAACCTTCACACCCCCATGTACTTTCTCCTATTTAGTCTGTCTTTTTCAGAAAGTTGTATCACCATGGTAGTCATTCCTCGCATGTTAGCAGACTTTCTCTCAGAGAACAAGACCATTTCTCTTCCTGAGTGTGCCACACAGATGTTTTTCTTCTTTGGTCTGGCATCCAACAACTGTTTCATCATGGCTGCCATGGCCTATGACCGTTATACAGCCATCCACAATCCGCTGCATTATCATACCCTTATGACAAGAAAGATCTGCTTTCAGCTCATGATGGTCTCCTCAGTAGCTGGGTTCCTGATTTCTCTGTGCATCACCATCATGATATTCAACCTGTCTTTTTGTGATTCCAACAACATACGGCATTTCTTTTGTGACATTTCACCTGTGGCTCATCTTGCATGTGATTACACTTCTTATCGTGAAATAGTTATTTTTGTGCTCTCTGCCTTAGTGCTGGTGGGCAGTTTTATATTAATTATGATTTCCTACATCTTCATCATATCTATAGTTTTGAAGATGCCTTCTGCAAAGGGGAGGTATAAAGCCTTCTCCACCTGCTCCTCCCACCTCACTGTGGTGTGTATACACTATGGATTCGCTTGCTTTGTCTATCTGAGACCCAAGAGCAGTGACTCCTTCAGTGGAGACATGCTGATGGCTGTGACATACACAGTGCTGACCCCTCTGCTTAACCCCATTGTTTACAGCCTAAGGAACAAAGAGATGCAGGTAGCTCTAAGGAGAGTACTACAAGGTGTATTTAAATTTTTCTCTCAGTTGACTAATAGAAAAGCCTTGAATATTTAAAAATGACTAAGGATTAATCATTCTTTTCAATGTATTAAAAGAAATTAGTAGCATAATTATCGTAGTTATCTTGTATATATACTCTTTTCCCTTCATTCTTTTCTGTTTCATTGTTTGATCAATTTTTCATGCCTATATCTTGTAATCTGAGCAACTACTTTGAGGATAACAATACACAATGCATTAACCATTGTAAATTCCCTATTATCTTAACATGAACTTTTGTATCATTGTTTTTCTGTATAAAATAAAAATAAATAATAAAAATGACTACACATTAATGAAATTTGAAAAAGTGGAGTTTTTCGAATAAGAAAATCACTACTTTGTGAACAAAGCAATCGGTGTTGTTCAATTGCCTGATATGCCCTGGTTTTACTACTTTCCTACTACAAGTGGGATGTAGTTTTTCAATGTTATAGTATTTCTTTATACATATATACCCACAATAAACATGTCAAAATGCTTTGGAAAACTTTATTTTTATGACAATTATTGCTTTGGGGGTGTGGAAAAGATAAAATTATCATACTAAAGAGAAGATAAAGAAGAGAGAGAAAAGCTAAGTAGACTAAAAAAATAGGAAGAGAGAGAAGAAAAAAAGGAGACAGGGAACCAGAGAGGGAAAAATAGAGGGAAAGAAGAAAGAGAGAAGAGAAAAAAAGATGCTAGTGTAAGCAGAAAAGGAGAAAATAGAGACACACTAAATTAGAATTAAGTCCAGAAATAAATATATGGTCACAATACAGAGAAAGTTAAAATCAGTCTAAGAGAATACTGTATATAGTTCAACTTTATTAAAAAATTGGAAATTAAAATGAATTGGTTGAATTTCTGAAAAAAATAAATTGACATAAAATGACCTCCAAAACAGCAGATATTATACTTTTTAACATTCAAATTTCTATGAGAACTTTTGAGAAATCTCTCTAAGGGCTGTTCTTCTGTTTCCCTATGCTCCAAAGCATTAGATTTATTTAAAAAATCAATGTGTTTAAATTCTCAAGGAACAAATAATTCTATGCAATTTAAAATGATTTAGACCCCAAAGATAAATAGCTTCTCATTTATGAACCTCACAGTGGGAGAAAAGTGCTGTGCACTGCTGTGGTCTCATTGCAGCCATGGTGGTGAAATCTGAAATGCCCTGTGGGAGATCAGCTGATATAGGCTAGAAAAGAAATTTTTATTTTATACTGTCCATATGGTTATGGTGGCTGTAAAATTTTAAGTATTTTAAATAATTATAGATACACATCCTTAATAGGATACAGTTTGTAAAAATATTTGCTCCCATTCTTTATATCATTCTTATTACATTTGTTTGAAATGCACACATTTTAATTTAATGAGATTCATTCTTTATATTTTTTTCATTTTTGCTCATTCTTTTAGTATTGTAAGTTAGGAATCCATTACTTAATCTGGAAATATGAAGACATTCCTCTGTCTTGCCTCCCAAGGGTTTTGTAGCTTTAGATTTTATATTTAAGATTATGGATTAACTTTTATATTGTATAAATAAGGTCCATTCTTCTGAGTGTAGATATCACATAGGACCAAGCACCATTTAGATTTAGATTGTTCATTCCTGGTATAAAGAAATCTCATTGATTTGCTATATTCATCTTGTAGCTTACAAACTTGCTGCAGTTGTTTCTTTGGTCACTATATTTTTTTACTGGTCCCTACAATTTTTAACTAGTTCTTAAATTTTTTTAGGCATCTGTTTTCTCTCTGTAAAACTGTATTGTTTTCAAATAGAGATAGGTTTACTAATACCTTTGGGATCTGGAATTGTATTCTTGGTAATGGTCCTGGCTCTTTTCAAAGTGTGTTGTATAGCAATGGCAATAAAATTTACCCTTATCTTGTTCCTGCTGTTTGGGGGAAATCACCCTGCCTTTGGCTATGAGGAATGAAGTCAGCTGTAAGCGTTTCATAGGTGCCTTTGTTTGAGCTCATGAAGGTTTTCTAGTAATTACTGAGTGTCGCTATGCCTTTTCTATCTTCACTGAAATGATCACATGGTTTTTGATAGACATGAATATATGATGTATGGGGCAATGAAAATATTCAGAAAATGCTTAAACAAAAATTTATCATCTAACAGACACATTGCTATTAATCCTTTTCAGGATATTTCCCCTTGCTCTGAACACATCTTATCATTCTTGCACTTTCTGAAACAATTCTGGAACTCTTCCTTCAGTGTCTTTATGAGGTATGATAAACAATTAAGTGAGTATTGCTGTCAAGTACCATCCAGTGGAAAAGCAGTGTCCTAAAAACATTGCAATTTGTCCTCATCCACCCTCCTCACCAGAAACAGTGCAACTTCTGCCTCTTTCCCAAAGTCAAATGACAATGAAAGGTAAATGTTCTGAATGAATTCAAAATATCAAGGTAGCAACGATAGTGCAACTAACCACACAAAATATGACTTCCAGAATTGCATCAAAGTGGCAAGAATAATGGGAGATTTTGATGTAATGATGTTATCTTAAGGGAAATTAATGTTATTTACTGCAATAAAATTTAAAATATTTTTAACTTTCTTTGCAAATACCAGATTACAAGTTAAATAGCATTTAACTGCTCTGGCCTGTTAAATAAGTTCACTTTCCTGGGAAAAATCCAGTTTAGTTACATGTATAAGTTTTCTTTCTACGTTGCTGGATTAAATTTGCTGATATTTTGTGGATGATTTTCTTGTTCCCTTTCCATAAGTTATACTTCTAAGTAGTTTCTTGTCTTATAATGTTTTTGTACAGTTTTGCATTTTAGTAGTTCTAAAATGACTTGAAGTATGTCAATTTCCTCTTATTGCTTGGAGGAGCTTGTAAAGAACTTGTATTAAGTTTTCTATAAATATTTTTGAATAATTTGGGGTCATTTTGAGGCTGGTCTTTTAAAATAGATTTTAACCATTATTAATTTAGATCAGTTATTTGTCACAATTAATCCAAGTTGTCTATGTTTGCTAATGTGTTTTGGTAACTTGCTTGTAATATTTTACAAATTTTCTCTAAATTATCTAATATTTTGACATACAATTGTTCATAGTAACTTTATAATCCTTTTTAAGTTTGTGTTGGATGGTGAAAATGTTAACTGTTTTGTATCTGACCCTAGCTATTTTGATTCTTTTTTTTAACTAGTTAAAGCCTTGATAAATTTGATATTTAAAAAAAAAACTACCTTTTGGTTTCACTGACATTCTCTATTGTCTTTCTTGTCACTCACTTTTTCATTAATTTCTACTGCAACACTGGTTTTATTAGTACTATCTAAAAACTGGAAACACATCAGGTTTTCAGTAATATAAGAAAGCATATTCAACAGTGAAACACTATTAGGACAGGGAAAGTGTTGACAACTGCCCAACAAGATGCATTTCAAAAACATTGTACTGACTGAAAGAAGTGTTATGAAAAATAGAACACTGTCTGGCTTCATGTATATAAAATTCTAGAATCTGCATAGCTAAGCAATGCTAAAATAGAATCAGAACAATGTGTTTCTTCATAGGGGAATCCAGGACTGATAGTAGAGGAGTGTGGGAGGAGTTTCTGGGTGTGTTAAAGTTCATGGTAGACTCCAGTTCCACACGGTCATACACTGTATACTAGCACATATAACCTCATAAATTTCCTTTAAAGTAAGATGGACTAACAGACAGAAAAGAGGTATGCAATAAAGCAAAAATTGTAAAACTTTAATAGCTAGCATAAAGAATACTTCACAAGTGGAGACAGCAGTGTTTCCAGTCCCACATACTTTTCTAGAACTTTATCACTGTCCATTAAATAAAAACCTGAAATAAATTTACCTCTTTCTAGAGTCTAAGCAGTGCTTTAAGTCTGCCTAAATAAAAAGAATGCACAGCACAAACCAAACACATGATAAAGGATGCAGTATCCACTAGGCTCTTGTCAATATAAAAAAATATTGAATTTCCATTGGAGGCCTCAGATAATGGGCAGCACCAACAACCAGAAATGGGAGTGATCAGAACATTGAATCCTTATATCACCCCATTAATTCTTATATTTGTGAACACATTACATTTGTTTAAAGACACTAAGTTTTGGAGTAGCTTATTGTACATTAGTGGAAACTCAGAAAATGTTGTTAGTGAATATATTGAAGTTCACAGTATGATTATTGCAGCATGGCTTTAGGTTTTAAATTTTTTATTACAAAATATTGGAAACAAATTTCTGAGTGGCCATGCAATATTTGCGTATATTGGTTAAATGGAATTTCTACCAAGGACTTCATCTTTTCTTTCAGTATTTTTCTGACTGATTTCCTGGGTACAAGCTTTGTATTCAAAACTTTTCCCAGTTCTGTGTACAGTACATAAGACCTATAGGATTTAGCAGATTTTCAAAATAATGTAAATGATGTTGAATAGAAAGTTAAATATACTTGAGAGACTATCCACATTCCAAATATATGTGAATAAATTAAATTCAAATTACTTCATTTATTTTTCAATAAATAAGAGCAAACTAAACCCCAGTGCTATGTCAGGATGAAAATTTTGTTTGGTGGATATCACAAATCATTCTAAGTCCACAGAGGCCAATCTTCCTAATGAGAGGAAGAACCCCCAACTAATGTCATGGGTTTATTGTCTCAGGTGGCCATAGAACTCTCTTTGGGTGTGCACCAAACTCAGTTAGGGCATAAGGAAAAAAGTCACTACCCTATTTTCATAAGAAAATTCACAGCCTCAAAGAGAAAGTGAAATCATCTCAGATGTTCAAAGTGCTAATTAAAAATATCCCTCACTGATATTACAGAAGAGATAGCAGAGAACTCTACATTAGTTGTGAGTTCTTCATATAGGTACTTTTTGTCATTTTAAAGAGATTAGAAGAGATTCTTCTTTGGTATAAGGTAAAAATTTTACAACTCTAGTTTCCATGAACAGTGTTCTACATTTACCGGTAGCCAAGTATTTGTAGGTGTTAGCACACAGTGAGAATGCACTTAGGAGTCTTGAGGCACAGTTGAACCACAGGTGTACATTTTTTGGTCTTCCTGTTTTTGGCATAGTTGGCACAGAGACAAAATAAGCAGAGTTTAGAAATATGTATGCTTAAAACAGAATTACAAGCATCAAATTTAAACAAATTATGGCCTTAAGGATTGACTCAGGAAGACCAAGCAGAATTTAGTACAGTATCACAGATAGTTTGTGAGGATGCACATTTCCATAAGTATACATAAGGAAAAGTTGTCTATAACCCATGTAAACTTTTAGCTAACAAGAATAAGATCAGCTAGTAATTGAGTACATACTATCCCTCAGGTCAGTATTTGTAGAATTTTGACCCTGAAAAAAGAAATATTTAAGTACAAGAATAAAATACTTATAAGGAAAAATATTTTAGTTGCACATATGTATATAATAGAAGTAAAGGTCAGATTTAAATATAAGTCTCTCTATATCCACTAATCCTCTATGAATAAAAGAATAGTCTCCTGTGTAATTACAGATCTAATATCAAGTTTAAGTAGGTAATGTAATTGCATCAAAAGACTTAAGTAGGAAGATTAATACATATGTGTATGTATGAGATGTGACTAAAAATACAATGTGATAAAAAATACAATGATGTTGACTATGTGTTTTTCATATGTAGCCTTTATTGTACTGAAGTAAAATCATTCTATACTTGGCTCCTTTCCAACTTTTATCATGATGTGATGTTGAATTTTGTCAATAGTTTTTTTTTCTGTATTTGTTAAGATGATTTTGTGGCATTTTTATTTTTAAGAGAATAAAACCCCACAAAACAAAAGAGAATAAAGGCAATCAAAAAAAGCAATAAAAAAGCAGTGAAAGTGGTACAGAACTTTGAAGCAGGATAATAAGAAATCAACAATGGCTACCATAGAATATTTTGTTATCTTCACAATAGTTATCCATTCCATCAGACATAGTAAAATCAAATAAAACAAAACAAAATAAAACCAATCAAAATAGAACATTAAATAAAACAAAATAATACATTTTACAAAGCAAAACAATGAAAACAATATTGGATTTCAAAAACAAGACAGAAAAAAATGCCCTTTATTTGCTATATTGCATGCAGTTATCCTCTTAATAGATGTTCAGACTACCAGCTTTAGGCCTGCAGTCAATCAAACAATACAAGCATTTAGTATTTTTTGCAACCCAATTGCTATCAACTCACCCTGTCCTCCAAACCAGTTGGTTGTTAACTGGGTGGGGAAGATCTTCTTGATTCTCAGTCCATGTGTTGGTCTGCTCATGGGAGGGGAAAACTGGCTTCTGTATTCCTGGGCCCTGCATGGTTTGGGCAACTTTCTGGAAGGGCAATATGGCTTTTTATGTGCTCCTCTCAGGCCCAGCATGGCTTCTACTGATTCATGAGATGGGTGATCTGGCTTTTCTCTTCCTGGGTCCCACATGTTTTGCATTTTTTTCTTCTAGATTTTCTAATTTGTTGACATATGTATTTTCAAAACAGATTCTAAAATGATTCTCTAGATATCCATGGTATAATTTTTATCTATTTTTATTAATTTGGTCTTCTTTCTTTGATACATCTTTTTTTTATTTTAAAGAGAATAAAGCCAAACCAAGCAAAACAGAATAAAGCTAATCAGAACAGAACAATGAAAGTGACACCGGACTTCAGAACAAGATAACAGAAAATCAACAATGGCTACCATAATGTCTCTTGTTTTCTTCAAAACAGCTGTCCATACTATCAGACATAATAAAATCAAACAAAACAAAATAAAACCAATAAAAACAAAAGAATGAAAGCATTACAGGATTTCAAGATAATAGGAAATCAACAATGGCTCTAATATATTCCATTATCTTCAAAATAGCTACCCACACCATCAGACACAGTAAAATCAAACAGAACAAGACAGAATAAAACCAAACTTAATAAAACTATGAAGACAATACAGGAATTCAAAACAAGGTAATAGGAGATTAGCAATCACTGCCACCTTCTCTTTTTAGATGTTTCCTCCCTTATCACTTCCATATCTATTGTACACTTTGGATCCCATTAACTCCTTCAGTTTTCTATGCTAAGGAGACAACACAATGTTCACCCATATGAGTCTGAGCTATTTCACTCATGAGCATAATCTCAAGTTGTATCCATTTACCTATAAAAACCTCTAGATTATCCTTTTTTATAGCTGAGTAGCTTTCCATTGTATGAAAATACCATATCATTCTTATCCATTCTGTGGTTGGTGGGCAAGCTACCCCTGCTTTTTTGTGGTTTCTTGCTGCATGAAACATTATTTTCTCTCTGACTTTTGGTCTATAAATTTCCTTTTGAGTTAAATGTGTTTCATATATGTAGCATATTGATGGATCTTCTTTCTTAATCCAGTCTCCATTTCTTTTTATTTCTTTTTATTGGTGAATTGAAGCCACCTGCAATAATGGTTACAACTGGAATGCATTGCCTCATCTCTGTCATGCTATTCTCCCACTGTTGACCCCACACTTTTATCCTTTGTTCAATTGCCTGCCCCATTTGGCAATCCCCCTCTGCTGCTATTCCTGGAACCATGGCCATCTTTATCTCTCTAGAATGTCTTTCAATGCCCTTTGTAGGTTTAGATTGGTAGTAATGAATCCATTCAGTTGTTCTTTATTATGGAAATATCTTATTTTCCATCAATTTTGGAAGATAGTTTTATATTTGTTGCCTAAAAATATGCATGCCTTTCAATTTTCTAATGTCTTCTTCAATCTCTAGAAATGTCTCAATACTAAGTAGTAGCACTCCTTTGTATAAAAAGAGCCACAACTTTTTATCCATATCCAATTTGGGTTGTTTCCAAGATTTGTCTATTACAAACAGTGTTGCTATAATCATGGGAGTGCTTGTGTTGCTGTGGTATGATGTATTCAATGCTTCCAAGCAGATACTCAGAAGGAGGACAGCTTGGTGGAATAGTTTTTTGAGGAATTTACACATTGATTTCTACAGTGATTGCACAGGTATACATTCCCATCAAAAGTGGAGGTGTTCCACTTTCCCTGCAGCCCCACAGCATTTGTTATTGGTCACTTTCTTGGTAATAGCCATTCTTTCCAGAGTAAGATAAAATCTCAGCATTGTTTCAATTTGCAGCTCTCAAATGACCTGTGATGTTGAATTTTTTCATAGTTGTTTGCATAGTAGTTTGACTGACATTGCAATAAATCTGTGTAGCAGTTTTGGGAGTATGAACATTTTCATCCATTGGTTCTTCTTACCTAGGAGCAACATTTATCATCCCGTTTTCTGATATCTTATTTAATCTCCTTTTTCTGAGTATTCAATGTATAGATCATCTACTTACTTTTTAAAATTGATTTCTAAGTATTTCATTTTTTTCAGTGCTATTGTGAAAAGTATTATTTACTTAATTTTGCTTGCAATGTGTTTCTTATTTGTGTATAAGGATGTTATTGATTTTTGACTATTGAATTTGTATCTAGCTATGCTGGTGATTTCAATATTAAAACTAAAAGTCTTCGGGTGGATTTTTTAGGGCTCCTGTCATCTTCAAATAATGATAGTTTAACTTCTTCCTTTCTTATTTTCATTTCTTTTATTTCTTTGTGTTGTATAATTGTGCTGGCTGAAGTTTCCAGTACTATGTCGAATAGGAACGGCGATAGTGGACATGTTTGTCTTGTTTCTGACTTTAGAGTGAAAGCTTTTAGTGTTTGACCATTTAGCATGATGTTGGCTGTTAGTTTATTACAGGTGGCTTTTATCTGATTGAGATACAGACCATCTACTCCAGTGTTGTCATGTAAAGGAGGAAAATGGATTATAACTGTATGACATCCTGGTTAAAGTAGTACAACTTGGAATAACAACAGCATCAAGCACAATCTAGCAACTGATGAACTTGGTAACTATTAATCTGGGTACCTTAAACTGTAGGAGCAAGCTCTACAGTTATATAACAAATCCAACATATACCAGGAACTTGTATGCAATGAATGCCGCCCCCCCAAACACTAATTTTGTCCTGTTTGTGGGGTGTTTAAGAGGAATAGAGGACCAAACAAAGAAATGAGTGAGGAGGAATATAGTAGAAGAAAGGCTGTATGGCAAAGGATGATTACTTTGGAAAACTGGAAAGAAGCACAATAAAGAAACAGCTAAAGAGAAAGAGAAATACTGAAGTGAACCAGAAAGACAAGAGACTTTACTTACATGAAAATATTATAAAATGAAGAGAGATAATTGATGGAAGAGAAACAAGATGAATGGAACAAAACAAAAATAAAGGTAAGAAATTTAAATAGTTAATAAATCAAAAACAAAAAAGCAAACACCAAAACAAACAAACAAATGCCCATCCAGACTAAAAAAGGGAAACCACTATACTAACAGAGAAAAAGAAATAGAATACAATTCTTCTGATGGTTGCAGCTCTGTGGTAGTATCCAAGTGGGATCCCAGAAATGTGCTATGTAACCCTGCCAAATTTGAGCAGGATTTGTTCTGGGTGAGGGGCTGATTTTAACCTCTGGATGTGGAGAATGGGACAGTCCTCAGATAGCAATATTTTGGATGTCCATTTCTCCTTATGGTGTTGTGTCTATGGGGATCTCCCAGCTGCTGTGGCACCTGAGGGTAGGGAGAGCCCGGGGTTGCTCCCTTATACATTTGTCTCTTTTCAGACTTTGCACAAGTTCTGTTTCACACTACCAGCTCCTTTTACCACTGGTCATAGGGCAGTGGGAGTGCCATTGTCCCCCCACAGAACAAGGTTGTTTGCCTGTTTTCACCACTGAGCCAACGTGGCCACTGGAGCAGGGTCTAGTTGGTTCTGGTCCCTCCTCTCAGTAAAAATTTCCCTAGTCTGCTTACTAGCTGCTGGCAATCCACTGTGACCAAATGGTTCTTCCCTGCTTCCAGTGGAGGACTTTGACAGTGAAGCAACTCAGGACTGTTCTGCTAGTTGGGTTTTTTCCAACCCTTTGAAATAAAATGGCAGCCTTGCCTGCCTGCCTCAGTGCCTCATGTCTTGGTACCAAAACAGTGCTGACTCACCAACTGCTGGCTCTGTGGGGCCCCTCGAGAAATGATGTCCCACTGTGCTGTGCCTGCTCCACCAGGGCACACTGGACCTGCCTACTTCATCAGTGTATTAAGGATTGGGGCTTTTTCTTCCTTTTAAAATCTCATTTACCCTTTTAATGTCTTTACTTCTTTTTTCTTTATTTTGTTCTCCAAATTATTATTCTTTTTCTTGTTTTTTTCTTCTGTTACATTTATCTAAAATACTAATTTCCTTTTATGCTTCATAGGATCATTTAACTCATTTTTATTTCCTCTTTATATTCTATTGCTTAATTTTCCAAATTTCATGTTTTTATTCTGTGGTCCTCTATTCCTCTTATCTTTACTCTTATAATCATTCAACTTTATTAATCTTGAGATAGATCTATGCTAATATTGTTTTATTATTAGTGGAGACAATTGTCTTTAGTAGGTATTTACTATCAGTCAGTATTTTGTTTGTCTTAGTATTTACACTGTAAATGCTGTTACAATATGTCAATATTCAGTGTGCCTTTGACTCTATTACCTTTGCTGGTTTTATTGCTATTGCCAGTGCGCCATGATGGTTGCTACTGATGGGTTTTTCTCTGTATGACAATATCCGAATTGTCACTGTGTCTTAACAGTAACATACTCCATTCCCAGATAACTAGGTGCTTATTCAAATATGCTACATCTTCCCACTCCAATACGTGAATGTGGATGGATGTTGGGTGTTATGGTTTGTGCCTAGATGTCCCACCAAAGGCTCATGCTCTTTTAGATGGGGCTTTTGTTTTAGGTAGTTGAGTCTAGCGTTTGTGACTGTTTCATGGTTCAGTGCTGAGATTAAGCCTGAATGATTGCTGGATCAGTCTACTGGTTAGATTGGCATTGCCCTAGTTCAAGCAGTCTAAATAAGATAATAGGAGTGGAAAAAGTCTTGTTTCACCCTTTTTGTTCTCCCTTGTTTTTGGTGTTTTCTGCTTCCATGAACTGTTTTCCTTTTGACACTTGCCTTGGAGCCAGTCAATTATGGACTGAAACCTTTACAAACTATGGTCTGAATAAACCTTTCCCCATTGAACTTTGAGTGTTGGGCATTTTGTCCCAGCAATGAGAGAAAAGTAAGACACTGGGAGAAAGGCAAAGTCCTAAACTTACTCATGCCCAGAGTGAAATTTTGAAACAAACCGTAAGTGAAGAAATCTTCATATTAACAAAAAATTTTCCCTTTACAATTAACCCACAATTGTCACAAAACAAACAAACAAAATCAATAGAAACATAAAAAGGCAGGGCAATAAAATGCCTCCAAAAACTACCAACTCTCCAAAAACTGATCCATGGGGCTTCAATGGGGGAGAAGGCTTAAATTACCACACAGCCAAAGTTTCAAAGGATAACAGAGGAGAGATAAAACAGATCAACAAAGTGCTTAATGAATATAAAGAAGATATAACTCTATCTTAGTTCAGAAACTTAATTTTTTTCCATGATTCCAGTCATACAATGCTTGCAATTCAGTTACAACCAGAATTATGGAAAAAATTCTGTGACCATAATCATGGAAATAATTAAGTCTGTGATCTATGGTATCACTGTTTGTCTAGATAGATAATGGATAAAATAAACAGAATGATTAGCAAGTTTACAGAAGACAATGATAAAATGCTAGCTAAGCTAAATAAAATGACATGAAACATGAATGGCCAGTTTAGTCCACAAAATGGTAAGAAACAAAAATTCAAGTGATTAGAAGTTCAGTTGAAGGTATGGGAAGCAGAAGTGACCAGTGTGAGGACAGAGTGAAGAAGTACAGGTAAGACTATTGTTGGAGATCACTTCAGAGAAACACTAAAAGCCACAAGAGATCATGAAACATGGATTCAACAGTTGCTAGAAGACAAGCAAAGACTAATCTAAGATTAATTAGGATTAGTGAAAATGCAAAACACAGCAAATATGGCACAAAAAGCCTGATTTCAGAAAACTTTTCAAATATGGGAAAAGAATTTAAAATAGAAATGAGGCATTTAGAACACCAAATATTTACCATCAGAAAGGAACATCTCCCTGACACATCATAGCTAAATCTCAGAAGTCCAACACCTACACAAAGACTGAACCTTAAAATTTGTTAGAGAAAAATACAATTCAGAGCTGGGCATGGTAATGCACACCTGTAATCCCAGCTCTTGGAGACTGAGGCAGAAGGCAGAGTTTGAGGCCAGTCTGGGCTACATAGTGAGTTTAAGGCCAGCATGAAATGCATAGAGAGAACTTGCCTAAAAAATAAAAAATCTGTTAGAATCACAGCAGACTTCTCAACATAAACCTTAAGGCAAAAAAAGCTTGAAGTGTTTAAATGCCTAAAGGAAAATAATTTCCGGTCCAGACTGATATATCTTGCAAAGCCATCTTTCGTTACTTTTCTTTATCTTTTCTATTTCCTCTGTTGTTTAGATCTGGTAAATTGTGCTTACAGTTACTCCAATGCCCTGTATCTCCTCGCAACCTTCTATTCCTTGTTTCCACATTGTCCTATTGAGCCCAAGATTTATTTAATTTTGATGTTTGTATTTTTCAATTAAAATTTTCCCTTTACATTATTGTTGTTGTTGTTTCTGAGGGTTTTTTTTTTTGTCAAATCAGGGTAATTAGCATGTCCCATACCTAAAATATTCATTTCTTTCTTTTTCTTTTCTTTCTTTTTTTTTTTTTTTTGTAGTTGGGATCAAACTTATAACTTGGAACTTACTAGTCAGGCACTTATTCTGCTGAGTTAATCCCCAGCTGTTTATCATTTCTTTGTGGTGAGTAATTCATATCTTTTTGCTGGAGCATTTTGAATAGTACAATGTATTACTCTTAAGTATAATCACCCAACCATGGAATAAAATACCAGAATTTTGATCTCCTATTTAACTATCACATTGCCAATGGCTTCAATATTACAGTTTTAAAATTCCACTTCATTCCTTCTAATAAGTATTAATTTTTTTTTGCAGAAATTTTCTATTTTCCTTATGCCTTTTAAGGAAATAGTGATCCCTTGTTGAAGCATTTTGATGCTAAAGTTCTTGTCAGGTAATCTCAACATCAATTCACATTAAAGCTGACATTCTTTACTTTTCTTATTTTCTTTCTTTCTTTCATACTTGGCATGGCCTAAGTTTACTTACTTATTATAGACATATTGGATTCTGGATTATGCTCATTCTTTTGAAAGCAGCCAGTCCTCCTGTTAAGGTGTAGCTACAGTTGGTGGACAAGTATATTTGTTTAGTCTCCTTCTGGGCCCTACAGACACAGTCTACCAGCAAGTGAGTGTGATGAAATTTACCTCCTTCCAGGAGTGTGAGGTGGAAATTTACCTCCCACTCTGCCCTGGTGTCACTTTCCCAGTGAAAGTGGAGCCATGTAAGGCAGGGTTCTGAGTAAACTCTGCTCATAGTGAGGCTGTAGTTTCACTAGGGAAGGAAAAAGTGCACAGCTGTTCTGTTGTTGAAGAACATAGAGGCTCAGCTTCCTACTGAGAGCACAGGCACAGGAAAGGGGACAGAGTACAAACTGACCCTCCTTGGACACCTCTTCTAGGTGACAATGGAGGCTTGTTTCTTTGGTGAAACTTAGACACTAGCAGGCAGTGGAATGGGAAAAAGGCTGGGTAGGTAAAGATTAGGCCCTCAGATGGTTCCACTGAAATCATGGGGAATGGGGGAATTCTGTTTTTCATAGCATATATTTTAAGTATAGAAAATATTGTTGAAGGTTTTCTGTTTTGTTAAGGCCATCCTTTTCCCAGCTTTTTAATTTATTTTTTATTTTTTGTGTTTTTGAGACAGTGTTTCACTGTGCATTTCACCTGATCTTAAGCTCACTTTGTAACCCAGACTGGTCTCAAACTCACATTGATCCTCCTACCTCAGCCTCCTGAGTGCTCTGAATACAGGTGTGCACCACTACACGTGACTCAGCTCTTTTTTTAAAAATGTAACTACAGGTTTTTTCTTAGAGTTTTTAGTCTCTGTTTGTTAGTGACCCTGTGTTCTAGACTCTTGCTTCTCTTTGCAGAGCACATGGAAGCAATAAGGAAACCCCTGATACTCCCTGTTAGGTTATAGTCTCTAAGTTTTTTCTACTTTTGTGGTATGATAGCAAAAATGAAAGAAGATGAATCAGAACAACATAAAGTTTATTTTTAACTTTTTTTATTAATTTATTTTAATAATAAGAAGTTCAGGAGAAAAGCAGCTACTATAGTTTCAGTGGAACCAGAAATATATGCCTTCAAGCATTTAGACACATTCATCCTGCTTGTTATTTGCTTTGTTGCACACAGTCAGTCCAGTGCAAATTAGCCTGCCATATTCAGATGTATCTCCACACTTAACTTTGAACAGAAACGATTTCCTAGAAAGGAACATCTTAGAAGTGAAGGACCCTAGGAGGGAAGTGTCCTCTAACAGCTTATCCTTCCACTCCTCTACAGATAGTGTATGCCTTAAAAGAAGTGGAAGTGTTACAAATGTTATGTGTGACCTTGATATTTTGCTTATGCTATAGTGCCTCTGTAAGAAAAGGATTCAATCCTAGCATACTCAATAGTAAAGCAAGAGCAAAGATTTCATTCAGTCACCCATTGTTTATTAAATTACCTTCATTTGTTTATCATCTCAATTAAGTGTTTAAGCTTACTGTCTCAGGGCTCTAAAGTGAGAGAGTAGGGAACATGAAGTGATTGTGGCTATCCACATGAAGCTTCCAGCATTATGCAAACAAACCCTAGAAATATAATTACCAGTGAAATAAATATTTTGAAGAAAATGCACACAGTTCTATAAGACCTTCTTGGTGTTTTTTGATTGGTCGGGAGCTTCATGCTAGAAGAAGTCTTCATAGAAGTGTTCATACTACACACAGGATGGGACCAGTAGAACAAGTGCCCAGGTTGCTCAGGTTGCACACAGAGGTACTGCATGTAAGAGGGTCCTGAGGCAGCAAAGTGCAGTTAAGGATTTTAAAGATCAAATGATTTATTACTAGAGTCTGTATGTTCAGGGACCAAGAAGAAAAATTTCAAGAGATAAAAAGAAAACAAGGACCATTTTAAGGATCAAGACATGTTGAACATTTTAACCCTTATTCTGAAGTGTTTGGAGGAATTAATGAAGTGTGTGTCCTTTTTGATTTATGGCCATGGTTGTATGGAAAATGACTTAGAAAAGAAAAAGACAGAAGACAAAATTTTGTTAGTGGTTATATTTGTATGTCTTCTTTAAGTATTGCAGTAATTACACACATGTACACATTCACTTCCATCTGTTTCTCTTATTTGTAGATACATTAACTATCAATCATCTGTCATTTATCTATCTATCTATCATCTATCTGTATCTATCTTATATCTAGAGAGAGTTTTAAGAATACATCACATGAAATTGTGGAAGATAAGTCCAAAACCAAAGGGCAGGTAAACAGACTGAAAATACTGTTGAGGTGGCTGTTGTTGCCTGGAGTCTAGTGCTAGTCTATAGGCAGAGTTCATTCCTGTTCAAGGAAGCTCAGTCTTTTCTCCTACATTTGACATATTCAGTGAGGTTCATCTACATTATGGGAGATAACCCATTTCATTCAATCTTCATTGTTTCAAATGCTAATTACTCTTTTAAATACTATCAAAGTAATATCTGGATATGTTCTTGACCCCAGTACCAGGTAGATTGACAGAGAAAATTAAGGAACACAGGAATACTATAGTGAGCTAAGTGTAGGAAGGAACAGCTTTAAATAAAAAGGCTGGTGATGTAGAGAAAGAGCTGTTAAAGGTTGGATTCAGAAAGCATGAGACTTGGTGATTATAGAAATGCAGAGGAAGGAGAAAAAATAGTCTCTTTCTTCTGAATCAATAAAACTAATGATGTTGCCTCTTACTGGAAGAAAATACTTTGAGGAAGAAATCTAGTTAGGGAAGATAAATAAATGTTCTAGTTGTCAGAAAACAGAGGCATCTTAAACTTCCCAGGTGAAAGACAGTCCAACTTCCCCAAACTTCTTCAGTGTGATGGCAATCTGTCTGTAAGTCAGTCAGTTCAGGAAGTTGCTCCATTAATTCCTTGAGGAACTCAGGACATGTGATCATTTCTACAAAAGAAGTTATTCCTTTTGTCCTGATAGTGTAATTCACCAGTTAATGGGGAACTCTCATCTTATTCTTTTTGGTAGCCTCTTTATATCTAAGATTGGAATCACAGGTCAAAAATGGATTCCAATTGCAAGTCCACAAACTCAACCCCAACGGCTAACTTTACTGCAAGAAAAACATTTCCATTAACTTCACTGCCTGCACTACTTTGTCCTTTAGTCTCAGATGGTGTTCAATAACTATAACTGTCATGCAAATTTCAAGATAATGTGCCACTGAAGATGGACACAATCTTAAAGATATAGAAGTATAATAATCTCAACTTATAGCAGATAAAGATAATGTTGAAGAACTCAATATAATTTAAAATAAATTGCAAAAGAATTTATGTAGAGGAATTTTTGTTAATTATAAATTGCCATTTCTAATGTCAACTCATTATCAGACTTTGACTAATATTTTGCCTGACAATCCAACTTACACAATTACTAAAATGCTCTGTGCTGGGTAGTTATAATCAACAGATATATCGCAACCAGAACACTCAGTTTCTTTTATTGTTTATATATTGAATATTCTTACTATATCAAGTCCTACATAATCAAGATATTGCTAAGAAAATATTTTCCTACCAAGCTCTCTCTTCAAAACCTCTTTGATTTCCTTGTTCCTAAGACTGTAGATCAGGGGATTCAACATGGGAATCACTACCAAATAGAACACAGACACCACCTTGTTCTGGTCAGTGGAGTAGCTGGACTTGGGCATCATATAAATGAAGGTAATGGTCCCATAGAACAGAGTGACTGCAATGAGGTGCGAGGTGCAGGTGGAGAAGGCTTTGTGGCGCCCCTCAGTGGAGCGCATCTTCAGGATGGTGATGAGGATGCAGATGTAGGAAACAGCTATGACAAACACTGTTATCACAATGATGGAACCAGAAGAAAATGAGGGAAGAACTGCAGAGATACTGACATCAGAACAGGAGAGCTCAACTAATGGAGCAAAATCACAGAAAAAATGATTGACAGCATTTGATCCACAGAAGAATAAAGAATAGAAGCAAAGAGTGAAAGAACAAGTGTTAAGAAAACCACCTACGTAAGCAACTAGAAGTAAAAGAACACAGACTTGTGTGGACATTTTGGTTGAGTAAAGCAATGGGTCACAGATTGCCACAAAACGATCATATGCCATGGCAGCCAGCAGGAAGCATTCAGTTGTCCCAAAGAAAACAACAGAACTGAGCTGAATGGCACATCCAAGGTAGGAAATTGTGTTAATCTCCACCAGGAAGTTTACAAGCATATTGGGTGTGACAGATGATGAATAGCCTATGTCAACAAAAGCTAAGTGGCTCAGAAAAAGGTACATGGGATGGTAGAGCTTAGAGGAGAATCTGATAAGAATGATTGTGCTGAGATTACCAGATATGGTCACCAGGTAGATGCACAGGATGATCATGAAGAGAATGACTCGGAGGACAGGGTCATCAGTTAAACCCAACAGAATGAACTCTGCTACTGCAGTGTGATTCCCATTCATCAGCAAATCCATGATACAATGTAACTGCTGCCTAAACAAACCTTTGACACAAATGTACAAAAACAATTGTAAATATGATGGCTTCATTTTCATTAATACATACATGGAAGTTTGTATAAAGAAATATTCTTGCAAAATTTGGTTCAAGAATTTTTCACATAATTACATATATTGAATAATTCTATATTTTAAAATTGCTTTCAGACAAAAAACTCAAAACTCGTTTAAAGGAATGTGTATTTTATTTTTTTTTCAGATTGAAAAATGTTGGTTTTGACACTGAGGTATACCCACAAAACTCTTTTAGTTTTCAATTATTTGAGATAGGTTATTGCTAAGTTACTAAATTTCTGGGAACTCTTACACTTATGCTTCCCATTTTCAGTTTTTGGTAGTGCTGGGATAAAAGATGTGCACCACCAAAGCCCAGCTCACTGTGCATATTTTTATATGTGTTATAAAAATGTTATAGGATGTACAAAATTGATGTTAAATCTAAGTATTTTGAAATGTGAAACATGAAAATAACTAAAAGAAATTTTAACTGTAAGAAGAAGGATTGAAATATATAAAGGATTATCTGATGGAGAATTGAGGTACACCTCATGTAACAGCAAATATTTATTGAATGCTTACTAACTTATGGGCACAAAGTTAAGCATTTCATAGATATAGTTCTATTGTAATTTCATTTAAATGATACTTAATAATTATAGTATTTTGATTTATTATTTTTATTATTTACAGATGGGGAAACAGTTGAAATATTAAATAACTTATCTAAGGTAGGATATAAAGTAGTGAAATCAGACTATCAACCCTGGGCAGGTCAAATGCAGTTTATTCTTTTAGGAACTGTTCTTTAAATAAAATTAAGAAATGGTTACAGTGAAACTTGTATGCTTGTAAATGGTGAAATAAGATTCCAGACTTTCATTTTTATGACAGCTAACATATAAAAAAGGTTCCTAATTAATTACATGATTTATAATATCTATCAATTACATGGTAATTTTTAAAAAGAGAAATACAGCTTCTTGATAGAATAATCAGCAAAGAATTTTAAAATAAGGTTACAAATAAATCTATCATAATTTTATCAAATATTTTATGTGCTCAATTTAAACATTGTTTTAACAAGTAGTTTGAAATATTAAATGATCACTATACACATCACTATACAAATATTATCAACATAATTGAAGAATGATATTTCACTTGAACACTTACAATTGTTTTCTAAAGTCAAATATTTCTGATTGGATTATTATCATAAAAGATAATGCTATTTCCAACATAATATACAACTAATAAAGTCTTAAACTAAAACATCAATAAGCTTACTAATGTTCAACCAGCTAAGGGCCAGACTGACTCTTGTCTGTTAAGTTTTGGTTTTATATTCTCTGTCCAAAGTGCTCTGTGTCTGTGATGCTATGGCATTCAGAACAGTAATCACAGCAGGTCTTTTTACATATTTACTGACAGGAGACCTTCAAACCCCTCCAAAGCTAGTGAATTTGTTGGCATTGTGAATACACGCTAAATTTATATGCTGATACCATGAGGGTGAATCAGTGTGAAATATTACTAAGCAGGCTTACGTCTACTTATGCACGGGAATTTAATTGTGGAAACTTAAGACAATTCGTCTAAAGTTATTACTAGCTGATTCCTTAGTATATCTGCCCAGCTTGTGAATACAGATAGAATTTCAAAAATAAAGTCTCAAATGGCAAAAAAAATCAGTGAAAAACCAGATTCAAACACAAAAGCCAGAATCTTACCTCTTGAAATAAGAATTCAATCATCTTTCATAAGAAATTTAAAGTTCTTGTTATTATATATCAGCTATGGTGTTATTTATGATAGTTTCCCTTTGGGGAGACATCTCTGAAGATTCTAGAGATTTAAATGAGAATTCAAATACACCAGGGACCATTAGCACATTCTCGAGTGAGTACCAAGCAGTGCACTTCCCCAAAACACGGCTGATCTTCAAGCATCTATCAGTCCTTCAGTCACCTTTTTCTTTTAACTGTTACGTAAGAATTAATGTACTTTCATTTGATAATTACAGTATTTGGTGTACAATATAATAAATCATCTCCCAACTATCATGTTGATTCTAAGCTTACTTTGATATTCAATGAAAGAGTAATAAGTTGAAAATACAAAATGGTAACATTAACTTTACTCTTTCGATGTCTGTTCATCTTACGAGTTTTATAGTGATAGACACAAGCTACCTTAGTAAAAAATATTTTCAATAATAGGGAGAGGGGTGACATTTAAAGTTGAATTTTAAATAACACAATTATTTAATATATGCTCATAATATTTTATGGCAGCAGTTCAAAATACATTTCAAGTTATATAGAGACAAATACAAAGTAAAAAAGGTTTCAATGACTTCCAGCTATGACCTAGTCTCTTGCAATTAATGTCCTTCAAAGGATGACTTCTGGTTAATGGCTAGTATGGCACAACGGAGGAGGGTAGAAACGGTGACTTTCAACCTGAAGGCTCAAGTAAATCTCTTGGTAATTCAGATTTTAGAAAGTCCTACCTCACCCTCCTCATATCAATGATGGATCTCATTGATCATTGATAGTACTATCTTTTATTTGAAGCTTTCTGTATCTAACACTTTGCACATATTACCTCATTATTCCTATCTGGAAACCCCAGAGTGTAGCAACTGAAAGACAGTTCTGAAATCATGGTGGTACATGGAGAAGCAGACTACTGATTTCCACTGGATGTAGGCAGCAGGATGAGTGCTCAAATAGACTGATGAACTCAGTGCCGTCATCTTCAGATCCAGTTTCCTCTGGAACCTGGCCTCCCACCACAGAATGAAAGCCCAGGTCCTTCCTGACCTGATCTCTCAGGACCTCATCCTTTCCTCATTTGTCTCCTGTGGCCACCTCTCACACAGTCTCTGTGGCACGGTAACATTGGAGTCCTGGAATGAAGCTTTAGTATAAGGTGTCCGATCTCACCTAATTGATCCCTTCCCAAAACAGTGCCTAATTAAAATCTCTTCAGAAATATACCAGGTGCTGCTCTGAATTTATTCTCCAAATCTATTCTGCCATGAATAAGTTATTCTTGGTTTAAACATCACTGATTTAACATCATTGAGGATTTTAGCACCTATGTTCAATAAAGAGATTGGCTTTTAATTTTCTTTTTTGTTGAGTCTTTCTCTGGTTTTGATGTCAGGGTAATATTTACCTTCCAGAATTAATTAGGGAGAATTTTAAGTTCATTAAAGAGTTTGAGGAGTATTGGTATTCTATCATTTCTAAATTTATTGTAGAATTCCAGTGAATCCATCAGGGCCTGGGCTTTTTTATGTTTTTGTTGGTGGTAAGTTTTAAATTACATTTTCAATTTCATTAACTGATGTTGGGTCATTCAGAAGTTTTATATCTTCTTGACCCAGCTTTGGCAATCCGTATGTTTCTAGGAATCCATCCATTTCTTCTCCATTTTAGATCCTATGAGAGTAAAGAGTAAGAGAGTAGGTACTGATGATCTTCTATATTTCCACAGGATCTGTAGTGATTTCACCCTTTTCATTCCTCATTGCACAAATTGGAGTTTTTGTTTTCTTTTTCTGATAACATTGGCTAGGGGCTTCTCAATTTTACTTATTCTTTCAAAAAATGAAATTTTTATTCATTAATTCTTTGTATTTTTTCTTAGTCTCAATTGCATTGATTTCTTTTCTGATTTTTATTATTTTCCTCTCTTATTTGGGCTTGACTTGTTCTTTTTCTAGAAGTTTGAGGTACAGCATTAGATTGTTTATTTTTGTCACTGCTGTTTTCCTGATTTGAGAATTCACCACTACAAATTTCCTTTTTAGAACTTCTTTCATTGCATACCACATATTCCAGTAAGCTGTATTTCAATTTTCACTTGATTGTAGATATTATTTAATTTCTTCTTAAATTTCATCTGTGACCCACTGGTTGTTCATGATGATATTATTTAATTGCTATGTTTATGTACTTTTTGCAGTTTGTTTTGTCATTAATTTCCAATTTCATTGCACTATGGTCAGATAATATGCACTGGATAATTTCAATTCCTTCGCATTTACATAAGCATGTTCTCTGGTCTGTTTTGTAGACTGTCCCATGAGCACCTAAGAAGAATGTGAATTCTGATGTTGTTGGGTGGAATACTCTTATGAACAAATGGACTTAGCAGAGTATTCCACCCAACAACATCAGAATTCACATTCTTCTTAGGTGCTCATGGGACAGTCTACAAAACAGACCAGAGAACATGCTTATGTCTGCTAAGTCCATTTGTTCATAAGTTTGATTCAGTTCTGTTATTCTTTGCTGACTGTTTTGTCTAATTCATCTGTCTCTTTGTGATAATGGGATGTTGAGGTCCTCAGTTATTATTGTATTATTAATTATTTGATTTTTCATGTCTATTAATATTTGTCTTACATAGCTGGGTGCTCTGCATCTGCAAATATATTCATGATTCTTATGTATTCATCCTGAAGTTTTCCCCTAACATATATGTAGTGATATATTTTTCTCTTTTGATCATTCTTAGTTTGAAGATCACACTTTGTCTGCAAACAGAATAGCTACCTCTGCTTTTGTTAAAATTTTTTGGTTTCAGTCACATGGAACATTTTTTCTATTCTTTGACTTTTAGTCTATGTGTTAAATGTGTTTCTTGTACATAGCATATGACCCACTCTGCCTGTTTGTTTCTTTTGATTGATCAATTTAGGCCAATTACATTAAGGGTTATAAGTGATATGTATTGGTTTATCTTTCTCATGTTATCTTTCTACTGCTGATTCCCTACTTTCACCCTCTGTTTAATTGTTTATCTTGCTTATTTGTTTCTTTCTGTTGCTATTCTTGGAATTGTGGTGATTTTTATCTCTAGAATGTCTTTTAGTGCTATTTGAGGAGTTGGTTGGGTAGTCATGAAGTTCTTTAGTTATTCTTTGTTACGGAAATATCTTATTTCTCTATTGATTTTGACAGATAGTTTTTCAGAGTATATCATTCTGGGTTGGAAGTTTTTTCAATACATGAAATACTCCACTCCATATTCTTGGCTTGATAGTTTGTGTTGAGAATTCTGTCATGAGTCTGATAGGCTTCCCTTCATAAGTGATTTGTTTCTTTTTTTTATTTTAAAGAGGGTAAAATTAAACATAACAAAGCAAAACAAAACGACACAAAAAAGCAATGTAAGAGACATAAATTTCAAAGCAAGACCATCAGAGATCTACACAATCTATCATATTGTCTCTTGTTTTCTTCCAAATAGTTGTCCATATCTTCACATACAGAGAATTCACATGAAATAGCATAGTATAGAACTGATCTGAACAAGTTGAGGTAGGCGTTTTAAGGTCTTCAAGACCAGACAATAGGGAAGTCAACAATGGCTGTCATAGTGTCTTTCATTCCTTTCAAAATAGCTGTCCATACCTTCATATATGTTGAAATTAAACAAACAAAACGGGCTATAATCACTCTGAACAAAGAACAGTAGTATTGCTGGATTTCACATCATGAAGCTATGGAATCAGCACTGGGTATGTTAGTGTCTCTTTTTCTTCAAAGTAGTTGTTCATTCCATCATGCACTATATAATCAGTTTTCATAAACTGTTTATAGGTTTTATGTATGCATGGGTCTCTACATGTGTTTCTATCCTTTCTGTATTAGAGGGAAAAACAAAACATAGCAAGACAAAATAAAACAAATTCCTATAAAAACATGAAACAAAAAAGCCATATAAATCCACAGTACAAGATGATCTGCAATGGTTATTATTTTGTCTCTTGTTATCTTCAATAGAACTGTCCATATCATCAGGCATAGTATAATTGAATATAGAAATATTCAACTTATTCAATATTAATAAAAACAAAACATTGTAGGCAGTTTAAAACTTCAAAACCATGCAATAATTAAACCAAAGTGGGTATCCTAGTGAATCTTGTCATCTTCAGTGTAGTTGCCTATACTCTCAGACTTGATACTATCAATAATAATAGTTTTGAATAAAATCTGTCAATACAAAACAGCAATCTAACAAACCAGATTCGATTAAGATCAGTCATGGTAAAACAGTTTAAGATGTAAAAGGCTTCAGATTAAGTTAATAGGAAATTAAGGATAATTACCATACTGTATCCTGCTATATTTGAGATATGTGTCTGTGCCCTCAAATCTAGTACAAGTAGACAAACTGGAACAGAATATAGTCCATCTAAATAGAGCAGTGTGAGTAATGTGGGTTTTAAATCCTGATACACTATTAATAATATCATGTGCCTTCTTTTTTTAGACTATTCTTCCCCTTTCACTCCCACAGGGTACTGAGCATTTTGGGTCCTACCAACTCTCTCAGTTTTTAGATTGGGGGGCAACCTGCTTGGTTCCAAACCTTCTCACTCCTGGACTTGATCTCAAGTTGTATTCCTTTACCCACAAAAGCCTCAAGGTTTTCTTTTCGTTATAGATGAGTAGTTCTCTACTGCACATAAGTATCCTGTCTTTCCAACCTATCTGCAGGTGGTAGTCAAGTTGCTCCTATTTCTCTCTGGTTCCTTCTCACATAGAGCATTGTTTTCTCATATTTGATTTTTGGTCCATAAACCTCCTCTCAGGTTTATTATAGTTCCTATACAGAGCATCTCATGGACCCTACCTCTTGATCTACTCTGCCTGTTTTTATATTTTTAGTGTATCAAGGCCATCTATGTTAGAGATTATAGCCAACCTTCTCTGCCTCATTTCTGCTATGCTATTTTTCTGCCATTGGTTGTCTACTTTTCTCCTTCATTATACTGTCTACCCCATTCATTGAGGCCTCTCTGACAGTGTTCCTAAAATCCTGGTATTTTTTTTCTCTATAATGTCCTTCAGCATTCTCTGTAGGGCTGGATTGGGGTCACAAATGCCCCCAGTTCCTCTCTGTCATGGAAGCATCTTGTTTCTCCACTAATTTCTAGAGAAAGTTTTGCAGGGCTGCAGGTTATTTTCTTTCAGGGCTTGGAATACTTTGCTCCAAGCTCTTCTTGATTTGACAGTCTGTGTTGATAACTCTGCTGTGATTTTGACCGGTTTTCCTTTATAGGTGATCTGTTTCTTTTCTCTGATGGCTTCTAACATTCTGTTCTTAAGTTGAATTTCTTGTATCTTGATTATTATATGTCTGGGTGTAGATCTGTTTTGGTTGTAGTTAGCTGGAGTTCTGTAAGCCTCATACATCTGAATATCATTTTCTTTTCGTATGCTCGGGAAGTTTTCCTTAATTATTTCAGTGAATAGCCTTTTTATTTTTTGTTTTTACTCCTGCTTCTTCACTCACATTTCTTATTCAATTCCGTACTCTTCTTATTCTATTTCTTTGTTTATTTTTAAAACTTTTTTTTGTATTTAGTGTGAACTATGTTTACTTAATTATCATGGATATATTGGATTCTGGATTATGCTTATTCTTTTTAAAGCAGCCAGTCCTCCTGTTAAGGTGTAGCTACAGTTGGTGGACAAGTATATTTGTTTAGTCTCCTGCTGTGCCCTACAGTCCACCAGCAAGTCAGTGTGGTACAATTTACCTCCTTCCAGGAGTGTGAGGTAGAAATTTACCTCCAGCTCTGCCCTGGTGTCACCTTTCCAGTGAACATGGAGACATGCAAGGCAGGGTTCTGACTAAGCTCTGCTCGTGGTGAAGCTGCAGTCTCACTAGAGAAGGAAAAAGTGCACAGCTGTTCTGTTTTTGAAGACATAGAGGCTGAGCTCCCTACTGAGAGCACATACACAGGAAAGGGGTCAGGGCACAAACTGTCCCTCCTCAGACTGCCTCCATAAGTTTTATTTCTTCCAGGTGACAGTGGAGGCTTGTTTCTCTGGTGGAACCTAGTCAGTAGGAGGCAGAGGAATAGTAAGAAGACTGAGGTGAGGATTAGGCCTTCAACTTGCCCCACTGGAATAATGGAGAATGGGAGGGTTGTTTTTTTCATAGCATATGTTTGAAGTATAGCAAATATTATTGAAGGTTTTCTGTTTTGTTAAGGCCATCCTTTTCCCAGCTTTTTAATTTATTTTTTATTTTGCATAATACTAGAAGCTTCATGTAGACATCCACAATCATTTCATGTTCCTTACTATCCCACTTTAGAACCCTGAGACATCATAAGCTTAAATACTTGAGATGATAAACAAGTGAATATAATTTAATAAATAGTGGGTGGCTGAATAAAACTTTTGCTCTTGATTTACTATTGAGTATAGTAGGTTTGAATCCTTTTTTTACAGAGGTACTATAGCATAAGCAAAAAATGAAAGTCACAAATACATGTATAGCAGTTCCATTTCTTTTAAGGCATGCACTATCTGTAGAGGAGTGGAAGGATGAGCTGTTAGAGGACTCTTCTCTCCTAGGATCCTTCATTTCTAAGACATTCTTTCCTAGCAAACCATTTCTGTTCAAAGTGAAGTGTGAAGACATATTTGAATATGGCAGGATAATTTGTACTGGACTAACTTTGTGCAACAAAACAAATAACAAGCAGGATGAATGTGCCCAAATGCTTGAACACATGTATTTCTGGTTCCATTGAAAATAAAGTAGCTTCTTTTCTCCTGAACTTCTTATTATTATTAAAAAGAAATCTTTTTATGTTCACCTAACTCATTCTCCATTCATTTTTGTCATCACACAACAAGACTTTAAAGAGTATAAAAATGCTTAGAGACTTTATGAGTTGAGAGTCAACCTAACAGTAAGTATCATGGGTTTCCTGATTGCTTCCATGCACTCTGCAAAGACAAGCAGAGCCTCCCATCCGGGGTCTCTAAAACACACAGACTAAAATAATCTAAGTAAAAAGACTGTGGTTATAATTTTAAAAATCCAGGGAAAGGGTGGCCTTAACAAAACAGAAAATCATTGATAATATTTCCTATACTTCAAACATATGCTATGAAAAAAGACCAAGAAGAAAAATCCCAAGAGATAGAAAGAAAACAAGGACCATGTTCAGGATCAAGACATGTTGAAAATTTTTACCGTTATTCTAAAGTGTTTGAAGGAATTAATAAAGAGTGTATCCTTTTTGATTTATGGCTATGTTTGTATGGAGAATGAGTTAGAAAGGAAAGAGACAGAAGAAAAAAATTGGTTAATGTTTTATTTATCTGTCATCTTCAAGGAAATAGAACCAATAGAATATGTGTATTTATGCAACAAGTACACACATGTACATATTCACTTCCATCTATTTCTCTACATATGTGCATGCATTATCTATTAATCATCAATTATCTATCTAGAGTTTTAAGAATTTGTCACATGCAATTGTGGAAGATAAGTCCAAAACCAAAGGACAGGTAAACAGATTGAAAGTATTGACAAGGTGACTGTTGTTGCCTGGAGTCTAACACTAGTCTATAGGCAGAGTTCATTCCTGTTCAAGGAAGCTCAGTGTTTTCTTATAAAGTTAGAAAGTTAACCAAATTAGGTAAGGCTCATCCACATTTAGGGAGATAATCCATTTCATTCCATGTCCAATGATTTAAATATTAATCAACCTATGTAAATAGGATGAAAGTACTATCCAGATTTGTTCTTGATAGAACATGGGGGCCCCATCACCAGGTAGATTGACACAGAAAATTAAGGAACACAGGAATTCTATTGTGAATTAAATGTAAGAAGGAACAGCTTGAATTGGAAGGACTGATGAAGTAGAGGAAGAGCTGTTAAAGGTTGGATTCGGAAAACATGAGATTTTGTGATTATAGAAGTGCAGAGGAAAGAGAAATACAATACTCTCTTTCATAGGAAACCATAAATCTAATGATGGTGTTTGTTACTGAAAGGGAATACTTTGAAGAAATACTATAGATAGGAAAGAGTAATAAATGTTCTAGTTGTCAGCAAATAGAGGTTTCTTAAACTTCCCAGGAAAAAGACAGTCCAACTTCCCCAAATCTCTTAGTGTGATGGCAGTCTGTCTGTAAATCACTCAGTTCAGGAATGTGTTTCATTATTTCCTTGAGTAACTCAGAAATTTTAGTCATTTCTACAAAAGAACTCATCTCTTTTGACCTGATAGTGGAATTCACCAGTTAATGAGGCAGATCTCATCCTATTCTTTTTGGTAGCCTCTTTATATCTAGGATTGGAATCAGAGGTCAAAAACAGATTATAATTTTATAAGCCCACAAAGTCTTACGCGACAGGTGACTTTACTGCAAGAAAAACATTTCCATTAACTTCACTCTACTATTTTGTCATTTAGTCTCAGATTGTACTCAGTGATTATAATTGCCATGCAAGTTTCAAGATAGTGTTCTTGAAAAGAAACATAATCTTCAGAATACAGAAGCATAATAATCTCATTTTATAGCAGGTAAAAGAAATGTTGAGAAACTCTGAATGTAATGTAAAATAAATTGCAAAAGATAATTTATACAGAAGAATTTTTTCTTAATTATAAATTGTCATTATGAAAGTTAACTTTTATCAGAATTTGATTAATATTTTGCCTAAAAACCCAACTTCTACAGCTACTAAAATGCTCTGTGCTGCGTAGCAAAAATCAGCAGATATATTGCAAACAGACACACTCCATTTTCTTTTTATTGTTATATCTATGGAATACTAGTATTATATCAACTCCTACAAAAAAAGATGTCACTAAGAAAATATTTTCCTATCAAGCTCTCTCTTCAAAGCCTGTTTGATTTCTTTGTTCCTGAGACTGTAGATGAGGGGGTTCAACATGGGGATCACCACCATGTAGAACACAGACACCACCTTGTTCTGGTCAGTGGAGTAGCTGGACTTGGGCATCACGTAAATGAAGGTAATGGTCCCATAGAACAGGGTGACTGCAATGAGATGTGAGGTGCAGGTGGAGAAGGCTTTGTGGCGCCCCTCAGTGGAGCGCATCTTCAGGATAGTGATGAGGATGTAGATGTAGGAAATGGCTATGACAAACACTGTGACCACAATGATGGAGCCAGCTGAAAATGAGGGAACAACTGCAGGGATGCTGACATCAGAACAGGAGAGCTCAACTAAAGGGGCAAAATCACAGAAAAAGTGATTTACTGCATTTGGTCCACAGAAGAATAAAGAATAGAAGCAAAGAGTAAAAGAACAAGTGTTAAGAAAACCACCTACATAAGCAACTAGAAGTAAAAGAACACAGACTTGTGTGGACATTTTGGTTGAGTAAAGCAATGGGTCACAGATTGCCACAAAACGATCATATGCCATGGCAGCCAGCAGGAAACACTCAGTTGACCCAAAGAAAACAACAGAACTGAGCTGAATGGCACATCCAAGGTAAGTAATTGTGTTAATCTTCACCAGGAAGTTAACAAGCATATTGGGTGTGACAGATGATGAATAGCCTATGTCTGCAAAAGCTAAGTGACTTAGAAAAAGGTACATTGGATGGTGGAGCTGAGAGGAGAGTCTGATAAGAATGATTGTGCTGAGATTACCAGATATGGTCACCAGGTAGATGCACAGGATGATCATGAAGAGGATGACTCGGAGGACAGGGTCATCTGTTAAACCCAACAAAATGAACTCTGTTACTGCAGTGTGATTCCCATCCATTAGCAAATCCATGAGACAGTAGCTGCTGCCCAAACAAACCTGGGATGCAAATATCATATAAAAACAATTGTAATTATGATGGCTTCATTTTCATTAATGCATACATGGAGGTTTTTACAAATTAATATTCTTGCAAAATTTGGTTAAAGAATTTTTCATGTTTTTTGGTTAAAGAATTTTTCATAATTACATGTCCTGAATAAGTTTATATTTTAAAATTGCTTTCAGGCAAAACACTCGAAACTTGTTTAAAAAGATTTGTTTCTTATATTTTTTTATATTGAATACTATTGGTTTTCACACTAACATATATCTATAAAACTTTTTTAGTCACTAAATTTTTGAGATGAGTTCTTGCTAAATTACTAGATTTCCTGGAACCCTTAAACTTCTGATCCCCATATTCAGTTTTTGGTAGTGCTGTGATTACAGGTGTGCACCACCAAGCCCAGATCACCATGTATATGTTTATAAACATTATGGAATATATGAAACTAATGTTAAAGCTAAATTTTAAAAATGTGAAACATGAGAAAAACTAAAAGAAATTTTAAGTGTAACAAAAAGGATTGAAATATATAAGGGATTCTCTGATGGAGAATTGAGGTACACCTCATGTAACAGCAAATATTTATTTAATGGTTACTAATTTATGAGCACAAAGTTAAGCATTTCATAGATATAGTTCTATTGTAATTTCCATTGAATAATACTTAGTACTTATATTATTTCTGTTTATTATGTCTGCTATTTTTGTTGATGAAACAGTTTGAAATATTAAATAACTTATCTAGGGTTGTATATAAAGTAGTGAAATGAGACTATGGACTCTGGGAAGATTTTACTCGGCTCATTGTTTTAGGAACTGTTCTGTAAATAAAATTACACAATGGTTGCAGTGAAACTTAATACACTTGTAAATGTAGAGATAACACACCCAACTTCCAGTTTTATGACAACTAACATATAAAAGAGGTGCCTAGTTAATTACATGGTTTATAATATTTATCAATTAAATGATACTTTTAAAAAAGAGAAGCAGAAGTTTCTTGGTAGAACAAAGAAGAAACAGAAAGGAATTTAAAAGTAATGTTATGAATAAAGCTATCTGTCATAAGTTTATCAAATATTGTATGTTCTTAATTTAAACATTGTTTTAACAAGTAACTTGAAATACTAAGTTAAACACTACATGCATCACTATATAAATATCAACATGACTAAATAGGATCATTCAAGCAGTTAAAACTGTTTTCTAAAGTCAATTTTTTATTGGATTATTATCATAAAAGATGCTGTTATTTTCAACATAGTAAGCAGCTAAATAAAGTTTTAAACTAAAATGTCAATAAGCTTACTAATGTTCAACCAGCTAGGGGCAGGACTGACTCTTGTCTGTTAAAATTTTGGTTTTATATTCTTTGTCCAAAGTGCTCTGTGTCTGTGATACTATGGCATTCAGAGCAATAATCAAAGCAGGTCTTTTTACTTATTTACTGACAGACCTTCAAATCCCTTCAAAGCTAATGAATTTATTGGCATTGTGAATACATGCTAAATTTATATGCCGATGCCATGAAGGTGAATCAATGTGAAATATTGCTAAGCAGACTTACATGTACTTATGCACAGGAATTTAATTATGGAAACTTGTCAATTCATCTAAAGTTCCTGACTGATTCCTTAATATATCTGCCTAGCTTGTGAATACAGATAGAATTTCAAAAATAAAGTCTCAAATAGAAAAAAAAAGTCAGTAAAATACCAGATTCAAACACAAAAGCCAGAATCTTACCTCTTAAAATAAGAATTCAATCATCTTTCATAAGAAATTCAAGGTTCATGTTATTATATATCAGCTATGGTATTTTTTATGATGGTTTCCCTTTGGGGATACATCTCGGAAGATACTAGAGATTCAAATGTGAATTCAAATACACCAGGGACCATTAGCACATTCTCAAGTGAGTACCAAGCAGTGCACTTTCCCAAAACACAGCTGATCTTCAAGCAGCTATCAGACCTTCAGTCACCTTTTTCGTTTAACTGTTATGTAAGAATTAATGTACTTTCATTTGATAATTACAATTTTTTGTATATAATAAATTTTTTCACAACTACCATGTTTATTTTGTTATTTAAGCCAAAGAATAATAAATTGAATATACAAAATGATAACATTAACTGTACTCATTCAATATGTTTATCTTACAAGTATTTTGTAGTGCTAGATACAAGATATTTTATTAACAAATACTTTGAATAATATGGAAAGAAGTGACATTTGAATTTGGATTTTAAATAACAGAGTTATTTAATATATGCACAAAATATTTTATGCAAATGGTTCAAAATATTTTTCAGGTTATACAGAGAGAACTGTAAAGTAAAAAAGTTTTTGGTGGCTTCTATCTACGACTTAGTTTCTTGTAATTATTGTGCTTCAAAGGGATAACTACTGACCTGTGGCTTATATAGCACAATGGAGGAGGGTAGAAACAGTGATCTTCAACCTGAAGACTCAAGTAAGTCTCTTGCTAATTCTGATTTTAGAAAGCCCTATATCACCCTCCTCATGCCCACTTGATGGATATCATTGATCATTGATAGTACTAACCATCTTTTATTTGAAGCTTGCTGTTCTTAATGCTTTGCATGTATTTCCTCATTATTCCCGTCTTTTAACCCCAAGCTGTGGTAACTGGGAGACACTGAGCACAGCAGTACATGGAGAAGCAATCAGGCCACTGATTTCCACTGGGTGTAGGTAGCAGGATGAGGACTCAAGCTGACTGCTGAACGCAGTGCCCTCACCTTCAGATCCAGCTTCCTCTAGAACCTGGCCTCCGACCACAGATTGCAGGCCCGGATCCTTCCTGGCCTGATCTCTCAGGATCTGTGTGTAGACCTCATCCTTTCCCCATGTGTCTCCCGTGGCCACCTCTCACACAGTCTCTGTGGCAGGGTAATGCTGGAGTTGTGGAATGGAGCTGTAGTATAAGGTCTTTAATTCTCCATAAAATCTCTCTGTAAATATTCCAAGTGCTGCACTGGATTTATTCTCCAACTCTATTCTTCTATGAAAAAGTTATTGTTGGCTCAAAACATCATTTTGTTATTATTACTATTATTATTTAGTTTATTCCGGCTGTGGGAATTTCTTGGGAAAATGATGCCGATCCATCCCTTATTTCTTTCTATAGTAACCATCTGTTTTGGGCTCATCTTTTCTCTGGAGAGTTTGTTCCTTGACCAAGTCGGTTGTTGGGCAGTCACATCTGCAGCCCAGTGATGAGACGACCCATAGTACCAAGACAGTTAGGAGTTAGTAGTCTGATGCCCACAGCATGCAGGGTCATCCTTGCAAGGCACAGCAGTAGGTAGGGGCCCTACTGAACTGTTAATGTAGCAGAAATTTAAATGTCTCATGATGATGATGCCTGTTTTCAAAATAATATCTGATTCAGTTTTTTCTGCACACACTCAACACCCTGCTGCATAGTTTACCACTAGCTGGATATGCAGCAGGATTCAGAGCACAAAACCAGCACTCAGGATGCTAATGTCCTCTCATGCAGAAGATCTTCAAGGTATCAGAAACTAAAGTGACTAACTTCTTTGACCTCACCACCTACATCTCTACAAAACACAACTATTTCATCTCTCCAATTCAAAAGGTATCTGAATTGATTTTCCGACTTTTATGATACCCTTGTATATGACAGCTAGAGTGAGTTACTTAAAAAGTCTAGCATTCTTCATTTTTCTTGCAATCAATTACATGCAGTTAGTTAAAATGCCTCAGGTAGGAAAACAATGGCCCAACATGTCGTCATTACAACTCCAAAGTCTATTTTTAACTCTAAAGTATTTCGTCATTGAAATGCTTCAAATTGTGAAAAAAAAATATGGTTTATGTTGGGAAAAATTTGGAATTTCTGTGTTCTGCTATCTTTTGTGTTTAATTAAACATAATTGACAAAGGAAAAAACTAGTAGTTTCTGACAGTGTAAAAGGATCTGAACAGAGTTGATTTGTTCAAATTTTTATATGAAATAATGTTAAATGCATTAAACATCAAAAGAGAAAAAAATTTAATATTTTATGAGAGTAGACTAAAAATCAATAATTTCTCAAATCCAACAAGCAATGTTATGAAAATGTGTTTGAAAGCTCAATAACAATAAACGAGTATAGTTAAAGTGAGCTCTCACAGGTGAATAAGCTACAATAGTAGCACAAATAAGAGGTAGTGGATTTTACTCCATCATCAATCCAACCCTGCTCAACTTCACTGAATATTTTAAATAAAAAATAAAGAAAGTAAAAATCCACAGCTGATGACTAGCCCTCAAGTAGCTACTGCTAGTATGTCAACGTTAGGATCCTTGCGGGCTGAGAATGAAACAATAAGGGCCTGCCTGGCAAACCCGAGGTCATGAGTTCAATCTCTGGTACAAAAAAAAAAAAAAAACAAACAATGAAAAAACTACTTCCTACAAAGTTAGGATCCATGACATCTATTTCTTTTTTCTTTTCTTTCTTTCTTTCTTTCTTTTTTTGGTACTGGGAATCAAACTCACAACCTAATGCCTGCCAGGCAAGTGCTTATGCCATTGAGCTAAATCTCCAGCTTTTGACATCCATTTCTACTACTGCAGAGAGAAATCACACAAATTACTTGAGCAACATCCACATGTAGGGTATAATGGTTGACACATTGTTCCAACTTGAGAAGTTTAAGTGACTCTTCAGGGAGCTAGGGTCCTCACTTTGTAGATATCCTTATCCTGTGCAAGAGGAAGGAATGGATATAGTGTGAATGCTTTACTCACCATGGGAGGAGGTAGCATGCTTACAATATAAAGGAGGAAAAAAGGCTTGTTTCTCCCCTGTTTTGTCTTGTTGCTTTTGCTACCTTCTGCCTCCTTGAACTGTTGCCCCTCTGCCATGCCATCTTGCTTTGGAGCCAGCTGCTTATGAACTGAAACCTCTACAAACTGTGACCTAAATAAACCTTTTCTTCCTTAATGCTGGGTGTTGGGTATTTTGTCCCAGCAACTTAAGAAAAGTAAAAGACTATGCAAACGAGATAGAGCTTGAATAACAGACTTGTGAATGACAAGTGTGTAAATGAAGAAATTGGGAGAGATTTAAAAATTCCTAGAATCATGAGAAATGCAAATTAAAACAACACTGAAATTCTGTCTCACTCAAGAAAGAATGGCTATTATCAAGAAATCAACCAATAACAAATGCTGGCAGGGCTTTTTGGAAAAAGGAATGTTTTTCCACTATTGCTAGGTGTGTAGACTGGTACAACCACTGTGAAAATCAGTGTGAAGTTTCCTCAGAAAACTAGGTTTGAAGGTCCTACTCAATTCACTTATTCCCCTTTTCAGTATTTCCCCAGATGAACTGAAAGTTTCATACCACAGCAGCATATGTGCAAATATGTGCAGCAAATTTGTAAACAGCTAAATCTTGGAAACAACTCAAATGCCTAAAAACAGCAAAATGAATATGCAAGATGTGGCATTTTTATGCAACGGAGAACTACTCAGCTATAAAGAAGGACAAACTCAAGGCTTTTAAAAGTAAATGGATGCAACTTGAGATCATACTCATAAGTGAAATAAATCAGACTCACAAGTGCAAATGTTGTATTGTCTCCCTAGTATAAAAAACCAAAAGTGTAGATAGGATCCAAAATTTACAATAGATATTGTGAAAATTAAAGGGGAAGAAACTGCTCAAAAGAACAACTGGGATGAAAGGAGAAAAGAAAGAAGAGAAAAAACTATACACAAGATAGATAAGTATACTACTAATCTCTGTTCATAAAAAGGGCTTGTGCTTTCTTTGTTTGATCAGTTTTTCATGTCTGTCTTGTAATCTGAACAACTACTTTGAAGATAACCATATGCAATACATCAACCATTGTTAATCTCCTATTATGTTGTTTTGAAACTCTTTTTTTCATTTTAAAATAAAAAAATTTCCTAGAATCAAATAAAAGTGGAAATACAATGTGTCAGAATTGCCAGAGTAGAGTGATATCAGGGAATGTTTATAGAAATAAGTGCCTATATTTAAAAAGTTAAAGATAGCTGGGAACAGTGGCACACACCTATAATCCGAGCACTTGAGGGCTGCAGTGGGAGGGTTAACATGAGTTCAAGGACAGGCTGGGCTATTTAGTGAATTTAAGGCCAGGTTGAACTACACAGAAAGAAAATATGTAAGTTGGGAGGATCTAAATAATGTAACAATGCATCTTAAAATAATAAAACAAGAATAAACCAAGACCAAATCAAGTAGAAAGAAAGAAATAATAAAAGTCAGAGCTGAGAGGCAGCCAGCATGCCACTCTGGTAAGTGGCTGTGGCCTGCAAGCCACGGCCACCCCAGGACAAGAACCATATCAGCGTTTCCTGAGATTCATGCCATGTAGGAACTTGGGGTGCTGGGAAAACAGGCAGACTGCTCACAGCTCTGGTGGGAGGCTGTGAGCCTACTGGCACGTGGGCTAAGAATCAATCATCCATCTCATCCCCCACCCTGCTAGCAAGTGAGAGCCAGAAATCTGAGCATCTCTTGCGAGTTTGACTATATCAATATAGAAAATAAGAGGGATTTTCCTCTGCCATCTCTTTGAAGGCAAATATTTTTATCTCTGTTTTGCTCTGTTCTGATCAATGGTATTGCTCTATTCAATATTCTGGTTTTATAATTTTGGTACTTCCTTTGATATTGCTCTTCCTGATTGAAGGAACAACTATTGTGAAGAAAACCAGATATACTATATGCTGTTATTCTGGTAACCTGCTGTGAGGTTCTGTACCAATTTCACTGCACTGCCTCAATTGGCTTTGTCCTGTCTTGTTCTGCTGTATTTTACTACCTTCAAAAGAAAATAAGTAAATTAAATAATTAATAAATAAAATAAAAATAAATAAGTAAAAAAATTTTAAAAAGTAAATAACAACAACAAAACAATTTAAAAAGTAAAAAACAACAACAAAACAATTCAGTAAGGTACTGAGCAAGATGAAACATGATATAACTAAACGGATAACGGACTTAAAAGCAAAAGGAAGAAAAAAAAGTGCTGTATAGGTTATAACTGCATGAATATTTAAGTGTGTAGGACTGATAACCATGTTGCTAAGTTTTTGTTGGATCAGTGAACAGAACTGTTTGCAGACTCACTTTTTGAATGTCCACTTTGTATGCTTTAATTTTAATTTTGTAACTTGAACAACTATATCCAAGAAGACAATATGTAGTGTATCAACTAGTGATTTCTTATTGTTTATTTTTTTGAGATTCTGTATTGTTTCTACCCTTTTTTCTGTTTTGCTTCCCCCATCTTTAAATAATTTTTAAAAAGTCACAGCTGAAATTAATGAAATTGACACTAAAAGAATATTACAGTAAGTCAATGCAGTGAAGAGTTGTTTATTTGAAAAGATAACAAGATTGATAACTCATAGTCAAACTAACCAAAGAAAGAGAAGACTTAAGTTAATAAAATTAGAGACAAAAGGCAGCATCACAGCACACACACTAAATCCATAAGACTATTATGAACTACTTTGAAAACTTATATTACCATAAGCTGGAAAATATAGAAAAAATAGATAAATTTCTAGGTCCATATGCCTTCAAAGTTTGAATGAAGAGCATGTTAAAAAAACCTAAGCAAATGAATGAAAAGAAATGACACTGAAACAATAACATTTCTTAAAACAAATCCCTGGATTCAATGTTGAATTTTGTCAGACATTTAAAGAACTAGCATCAATATTCCTAAACTATTTCAGAAAATAGGAACTATTCTGAATTCACCCCACAAAGCCAATATTACACTGAAACCACAACTAGATAAAAACACAATGAAGAAAGAAAGCTGCAAATCTATGTCTTTGATGGATGTAGATACAGAAATCTTCAACAAGGTTTTCAAAAACAGAGTCCAAGAACAAAGTCAACTACACAAAATGATCAATTGGATTTTATTCCAAACACTCAAGAATGATTCAGATACTTAAATCAATTAATACAATGCATAGCATAAATAAAATCAAAGATAAAACCACATGATTTTTTAAAAGATGCGGAGAAGGGGAGCTGGGAAGATGGTGGAACAGTAAGTAGCAGAGTAAACAGCCTCTCTGGGAAAAATAGTCCAGATGCTGTTGGCTGGAGAAGCGAAGTGGGTCCCCTTGATATAGGAAGAAAATAAAGTGAGAATTGAAGCCCACAGAGAAAATGAAAAAAAGGGAATACCTAAACAGAAGAAGGCAGGAGTTGGCAGTGCTTTCAACCAGAACCAGAACCACCACGTAAGAAGCACTGTTAGAACCTGGAGATGCACAGTCACAGTGAAGCTAGTGGCTGGCAAACCCAAAGCCCTCTCTGGGGAGACATGGTGGCAGAGGGGAGCAGTGGACCAGAGAACTGCACTGGCTGGCAGTGAGTGTGGGGGACTGGGAGTGGGTCATTGGCCAGGCACCATTTTGGAGTTTGGCAGGATAAGCCCTGGAACCAGAAATGCAGCTGGCTTCATTCAGCCACACTTCATTAGCTTGGAGCAGACTTATGGAAATTGCTTGGACTGAGTCCTGCCCCTGTGCATGATCCAATAGCCACCACTAAGGTTTCCCTAAAGCTAACCCCAACCAAACCCACCACCTGGCACATAGTAACATGGTGAAGACTCCCTGTGGTTAACCAGCTCAGAAGGGAGGGGCCATCCTGCCCTGCCACTCCAGTAGCCACCAGCTACTGGATGGCTTACACTCTCCAGTAGCCACCAGCAGGATGGGAAAAGCAGCAAACATCAGAAATCCCTAGCCAACATGCTTCAGAGTAATTATAACCACTACGGGAAGTGCTGGGGACCCCATTACCCACTTGTCTGGAAAAAAACAAGAACATGACAAGAAAAAATAGCAAAAGGAAGTCTCTGACCTCCAACCCAAGCAGTATTGGTCTAGGAGATATAAACATGGAAGAGATCCAGAGTCAAATACCTGCAGTTTTGAAGCAACAGCAACTGAAATAAAGAAACAACTTCATAAAGCTATATAAAAGAACTTAAAACAGAAATACTATTGCAGGTAAAAGAAGTGAGAAACATAATAAAAGAATTGCTAAGCACCTCTGAAGAAGACACAGATGGAAGAATAAAGGAGCATAGAAAAAGGAGGGAAACCTGCAATGAAGAATATAAAAATTTAGAATACATGAAACAGATTCAAAGAGATTATCAGGAAATTAAAAACACCATTGAAAGCTGGCAAAACTGCTTGAGAGAAACTAAAGATAGACTATCAAACCTTGAAGACAGGATTGCAGCTTGTGATTGTGAAAGGAAAGATCTCTTTAAAATAATAAGGAACCAGGAAGTAATGATACAAAGACTGGAAGATGACAAGATGATCTATAACTGAAGAATAAAAAATGTGAGTGAAGAAGCAGGGTACACACAAATGAAATACAAAGACTATTTACAGAAATAATTAAAAAGATCCCAAGCATAGGAAGAGGAAATGATATTCAGATAAGTGAGGCATACAGAACTCCAGAAAGCTATAACCAAAATAGATCTATACCCAGAAAAGTAATAATCAAGACACAAGAACAAAATATTAAAAGCTATCAAAGAAACAGATCACCTATAAAGGAAAACCCATCAGAATCACAACAGACTTCTTGACACAAACCATTAAATCAAGAAGAGCTTGGAGTGAAGTATTCTAAGTCCTGAAAGAAAATAAACTCCAGCCCAGATTGATGTACCCTGAAAAACTGTCTTTCAGAATTAATGGAGAAACAAGATGTTTCCATGACAAAGAGGAACTGGAGGAATTTATGACCACCAAACCAACCCTATAAAAATACTGAAGGACATTCTAGAGAGAGAAAAAAAAAGATCATGGTTTCAGGAACAGCAGCAGAGGGGGCTCACTGAATGAGACAGACAGTGAGTGAAGGGAAAAAGTAGACAACCAATGGCAGAAAAATAGTATGGCAGAGATGAGGCAGAGAAGGTTTGCTGTAATCACTATCATAGATGGCCTCAATTAACCAATAAAAAGAAACACAGAAACAGTGGATCAGGAAATAGGGTCCATTAATATGCTTTATGTAAGAAAGACATTTAAACCAAAAAGGGATTTATAGACTGAAAGTCAAAGATGAGAAAATAATGCTCTATGTGACAGGGAACCAGAAACAAAGTGGTGCTAGCTTGCCCATCAGCTGCAGATAGGTTAGAAAGCCATGACACATTTATACAATAAAAAACTACCCAATTATAAAGAAAGAAAACCTTGAGGCTATTGTAGACAAATGGATACAGCTTGAGATCATGCTCAGAGGTTAAAAGGTTCAGAATCACTTAGGTGAATAGGGGGTTGACTCCCAAATATAAACACTAAAAGAGTTAGTGGGATCCAAAATATATAATACATCCCATGAAAGTGAAAGGGGAGGAATTGTAAAAAGAAGGAAGGCAGTGGCCATTGTTAATGTATTATCATAATTTGAAACCCATTTTGTTTTCATTGTTCTGTTTAGTTTGGTTTTATTCTGTTTCAGTTTGTCTACTTGTATTAGATTTGATGGCATGGACAGCTATTCCAAAGATAGCAGGATATGTTATGTTAACCATTTTTGATTTCCTGTTAGCTTTATTTGAAGCCTTATATGCTTTCATTGTTTTGTTTTGACTGATTTTATTCTATTCTGGTTTTTTTTTTTTGATAGTATGAAGTCTGATAGTATAGGCAACAACTTGGGAGACAATAAGTTACACTACAATACCCATTCTGGTTGGACTATTACCTACTTTTGAAGTCCTATAATGTCTCCAATGGTTTTTTTTTATTGGCTTTGTTCTGTACTGTTTTGTTCAATTTTATAATGCCTGATGATATGGACAATTCTTTTGAAGATAACAAGAGGCATTATGGTAGCCATTATTGATCTTCTTATATATTGTTTTTAAGTCATGTACTATGTTGATCTGTTTGTTTTGATGGACTCTATTCTGTTTTGTCTCATGTGGTGTTATTCTCTGCAAAAAAAAGATGTAGAGAAACTCATTGACAATTTTCAATATCCCTTCCTAATAAGAATCCTAAAGAAACTAGGTAAAAAACATGCTACATTATAATTAAGTTATATGTGACACAGCCACAGCTAACATTATACTGAATAGGGACAAAATTCAAAACATCTCCTCTGAATTTAGGGAAGATACCAGGATGATAATGCTCACCAGTTTTGTTCATTTAATATTGTCTAAGTGGCCCTATTACCGAAAGCAATCTATAGTCTCAATACCATATCAACAAAAAATATAATGACATTTTTTATAGAACTGGAAAACACAACCCTAAATTTTATATGGAGGCACATAAGACCCATAAGAACCAAAGTGATTCTGAACAAAAAAGTAGTAACAAATGTATCATAATACTTTATTTCAAAGTATACCATGAAGCCACAGTGACAAAATAGTATGTTACTGGCAAAAAGAAGACATGCAGGCCAATGCAAAAAAAAAAAAAAATAGAGGGAGAAGAAATAAACCTCCAGAGAAGGTAAAAATGGGTGATCAGTGAGCAAGAAAATACAGAGCCTCCCAGGGAAAAACAACTCATATGCCAGAATAAAACATCCTGGAGAGATCCAGACAGAGGGAGATGGATCCTCTTGACACAGGAAGAAATCAAAATGAAAAAAGCTCATAAAAGGTGCAGTCTCAGGGTTACAATTGGAACAACTAAAATTAGCAGACACCATGCTTTCCACTGTGACCCACTGAGCCACCCAAACTTGCTCAGGCCACGACCCACTGCTACCCGCAGAGCCGCCCATACCTGTTCCTGCCATGACTCACAGGAGCCACAACCACTCTGAATTCAGGGGTTGGTGAGCCAAATGGAGAATGGAGCTGGGGACGGGGCTTTCATTAGTCCTCCATCAGTGCTGGGAATAAGACCCCCACGGGAAGGGCAAGACAAAATGGACAACACGTTGGAATGGGGCAGGAAGAGTCTGAACTAGGAACAACAGTGACTTCAGTTGGTTGCTCCCTCCCCAGAGAAGATTCGTTGGATTTGCTTGGCCTGGGTCATGCCCCTAGCTGGGACCCAATAAGCTATCCCAAACTGATTCCTTATACCTAGCACACATTAGCCTGGTGAAGGCCCCTGAAGTTTGACTGGCCTGGTGGAGAGGGGCCAACATACACAGCCCCTGCTTATACCTCAGTGACAAGAGCAAACAGGAGAAGGCAGAAATTCCTTGTCAGCATGCTTCAGAAGAACCATAACCAACAAGGAAACAAGCTGAGACCTCCACTATACACCTGTATGGAAGAAACCAAAAACATGACAAGAGAGAGAGAAAAGAAGAAGCCCCTAACCCCAAACCCTGAGAACATTGATCCAGGAGAGGGAAAAACAAAAGAGATTGAGGGCAGCAAACATGCAACATCAGACAAGGCTTCAGTGGACATAAAGAGATATTTTTGGGACTTTGTAGATGAGCTCAAAACTGAAATATTAAATCAGGTAAAGCAAGATATAAGTAGATTAACAAAAGAAATGCTAAGCACCATCTTCCACAGATGGAAGAATGGAGGAACACAAAAAAAGGAGAGAAACATTTGATAAAGAATATAAAGAAAATCTAGAATACATGAAGCAGATTCGAACAGATTATCAAGAAATTAAAAACTCCATTGAAAGCTGGCAAAACTGCTTAAAAGAATAAGGATAGACTACCAAAATTGAAGACAAGTTTGCAATGTGTGATCATGAAAGGAAAGGTCTCTTAAAAATAACAAGGAAACAGGCAGTACCAATACAAAGGCTAGAAGACAACAAGAGAATCTACAATTTAAGAATAAGAAATGTGGGAGAAGGATCAGGAATAAAATGGGTGAATTACAAAGGCTATTCATGGAAATAATTAAGGAAAACTTCCCAAGCATGGGGAAAGAAAATGATATTCAGTTATGTGAGGCATACACAACTCCAGCCACCTACAACCAAAACAGAGCTATACCCAGGTATATAATAATCAAGATACCAGAAATTCAATATAAAAACAGAATATTAAAAGCTGTCAGAGAAAAGAAACAGATTACCTATAAAGGAAGCTCATCAATCTCAGGGTAGACTTCTCGACACAGACCATCAGATCAAGAAGAGCTTGGAGTGAAGTATTCCAAGCCCTGAAGGAAAATAACCTCCAATCCAGATTGATGTACCCTGCAAAACTGTCACTAGAAATTAATGGAGAAACAAGATGTTTCCATGACAAAGAGGAACTGGGGGAATTTGTGACCACCAATCCAACTCTACAGAGAATACTGAAGACATTATAGAGAGAAAGAAAAAAAAAGTACTAGGATTTCAGGAACAGTGGAAGAAAGGCCTCAATGCACAAGGCAGGCAGTAGAATGGAGGAGTAAGTAGACAACCAATGGTAAAAAAAAATAGCATAGCAGAAATGAGGCAGAGAAGGTTGTCTATAATCTCTAACATAGATGGCCTTGATACACTAAAAAAAATTCAGGCAGAGTAAAACAAGAGGTAGGGTCCATTGAGATGCTCTGTATAGGAACTATAATCAACCTGAGAGAGGGCTTATGGACTAAAAATAAAATATGAGAAAACAAAGCTCTATGTGATAGGAAGCCAGAGAGAAATAGGAGCAACTTGACCACCACCTGCAGATAGGTTGGAAAGACAGGATATTTATGTGCAGTAGAGTACTACTCAGCTATAATGAAGGAAAACCTTGAGGCTTTTGTAGGTAAAGGAACACAACTTGAGATCAAGTTTAGGAGTGAGAAGGTTCAGAACCACTTAGGTAAAAAGCAGGTTACCCCCCCCCATATAAAAACTGAGGGAGTTGGTGGGCTCCAAAATGTGCAGCACCCTGTGGGAGTGAAAGGGGAGGAATAGCCTCAAAAAGAAGGAAGAGGATATTATTAACAGTGTACCAGGATTTAAAAACCACATTAATCACACCACTCTGCTTAGATGGATTATAATCTATTCCAGTTTGTCTATGTACTAGATTTGAAGGACAGACAGTTATCCCCAAAATAGCAGGATATAGTATGGTAATTATCCTTAATTTCCTATTAACTTAATCTGAAGCTCTGTATTAACTTATACTGTTTTACCATGACTGATCTTAGTTGAATCTGGTTTGTTAGATTGCTGTCTTGTATTGATAGATTTTATTCAAAGCTGTTATGATTGATAGTATCAAGTCTGAGAGTATAGGCAACTATACCAAAGATGACAAGATTTACTAGATTATCCACTATGGTTTGATTATTACCTGCCTTTGAAGTTTTATACTCTCTACAATGTTTTATTTTTACTAATGTTGTTATGTACTGCTATATTCGATTATACTGTTATATTCAATTATGCCTGATGATAGGGACAATTCTATTGAAGATAACTAGAGACAACACAGTAACCATTGTAGATCACATTGTGCTGTGGTTTTATATGACTTTTTGGTTTCATGTTTTTATAGAAATTTGTTTTGCTTTGTCTTGTTATGTTTTATTTTTCTCTGTAATACAGAAAGGATAGAAATACATGTAAAGACTCATGTATGCGTAGCTGTTTACAGTCTCACTGTTTGAGTATCTACTTTGTATGCTTTAATTTTGTAACTTGAACAACTATTTCTAACAGGACAATATGTAATTTATCAACTAGTGATTTCTTACTGTTTATCTTTTTTTTGAAATTCTGTATTATTTATACCCTTTTCATTTTTTTGTCTTTAAGTAAATTTTTTTAAAAACCTCTATAAATACATCCATCTGACTCCAGACAAAGGGACCCAAAATGCGTTTTTGACAGCTTCCTAAACAAATGGTGCTGGAAAACTAGATACTCATATGTAGAGTATTAAATTGAGATTGATATAGTTTGCTCTGTACAAAAATCAATTCAAAATGAATAAGGAACTGAACTTTGAAACTACTAGAGGAAAACATGGAAGAAATAATTGAAGCCAAATTTACAGGCAAACACTTTCTGAATAATAATCCAATAGCCCAAGAAATAATAGTAAGAATCAACTAACGGGATTTCACCATTTAAAAAAGCTTCACCATGACAAAGGAAATAATGCCAACTAAAGAGGCAGACTATTGAATCAAAAAGTCTTTGCCACCTTCTGATAGGAGATCAATATACAAAATATATAAAGTACTCAAAAAACACCAAACAGCATCATTAAAAACCCAAATGATCAAGTCAATAAATCGACAAGTGAATAAAACAGACACTTCTCAAAAGTAGTATAAATGGCCCCTGAGTATTTAAGGAACTGCAAATCAAAATGATACTGAGATTCTATCTCATCCCAGAATAGATATCATGAAGTGCACTTAAAACAAGCCAAGCAATATGGTGCATTACTGTAACCCCAGACTCTGGGAAGCTAAAATATTAGGATCAAAAGTTCTATTCAATGCTGAGCTAATTAGCAACTTAGTCTTATCATGCAATAGCCCTGTGTGTTCAGAAGTGAGGTGTTTGGAAGGGAATTGGATCATGGAGGATCACTTATGGTTCAAAACTAAAAGTAAAACTGGAAATAGAGCCTGGTTGGCAGAGGTGAGTGAATGGTAGCATGACATGGAAGGGTATGTCTCCTTCCACCATTCTTCCTTTCACTCTTTCTACTTCCTGACCACCATGACCTGAGTAGCCTTCCTCCACCCAGTGCCTCCCTCCATGCTCTTTCTCCTTGGAGGTAGACAAGCATGGAATGAAAATGTGAGCAAAAATAAAGCTCACCTCCTTTATCTTGTAGGTGTTGGGTATTGTGTCCCAGCAATGAGAAACTGACTAAGTCAGAGAGGACATTTCAAATTAAAAAATGAAAACAAGGGCTGGGACTGTAACTAAGTACAATGGCACTAGGTTACATTTCCAATATTGTGAATAAAAAATTAAACAAATACTAAAAGTGATAAATGGTTTTAAGGATGTGGGTAGAAATAAACCTCTTTACAATGGGAATGTAAATTATTTCAGGCTTATGGAAGTCTGTATGAAGCCTCCTCAAAAACCTAGAAGTAAAACTGCAGTTGATTGAGCACTCTTTGGTATATTCCAAAAGAATCAAAGTCAGCCTACTATAGAGATACCTGAATACCCAATCTGCAATTCACAATAGCTAAGATATGGAAACAGCCCAGGTACTTGTGAATGGATAAATGGGTAAAGAAAATGTGGTGTATATATAGACAATGGTGTATTATTCATCCATAAGTTTGAACAAAATATCATTTGCACGAAAATGGGTAGGACTGGAGCCCATATTAGTCAGTGAAATCAAAAAGTGAAATATTGAGTGGACCATGCCCAGTGACCTTCATTCAAGCAGGGGAGCCAGGCCTGCTGAAAGGAAAGCCAGGCCCATGCCGCCACCACAAGGTGAGTTGCAGCTCACCAGGGCAGGCCCAGGAAAAATTTGGGGCCATCAATCTCAGTGGCTGGGTGCCTGCCTGGCACCCTAGGACACTAGACTATTCCCGAGAGGTTCTGCAGGCTTGAGTGGACTGTGCCCAATAACCTTTCAACCAGGGAAACCAGAAACACCATGTGAGGGGAACCAAACCCACGTGAGTCCTAGTAGCGGAGGGCTCAGGAGGTGATTTCCAACACACCAAGGGAAAGCTTTGGAACATCACCTAAAACACAGAAATATAGGAAAATGACAAAACAAAAGACCAAAATGCAATCTCAAATCTCCAGTGCATTCCAAGAAAGCCTAGGAGCCATGTACATAGAAGAAAATACTAGCCATACACCTGAAATGCCTGAAATGATATCAACTGAAATAAAGAAGCAAATACGGGAAGCTATGAGGGAACTCAAATCAGAAATAATCTCCCAGGTAAAAGAAGAAATGATAAAGGTAGTAAAAGAAATATTGTATGTCCAATGAAGACATAGCTTAAAAATTAGAGGAACAAAGCAAAGTGATAGAATCCCTGAATGAACAGTTTAAGAAACAAATAGAATGCATGAAGAAGATTCAAAAATTCTATTGAAAGTTGCAAAAACCACCTCAAACAAAGTGAAGATAGAATCTCAGACCTCAAAGATAAGATTGCAGCTAGTGAACAGGAAAGGAAATATCTTCTAAAAATAACAAGGAATCAGGGAATAACAATTCAACAGCTGCAAGATAATACAAAGAAAAATAACATAAGATTAATAGGGATAAATGAAAAAGAAGGGGACAACACAAATGATATCAAGAGGATATTTACAGAAGTAATAGCTGAAAACTTCCCAAGCATGAGTATGGAAACTGACATACAGATAAGTGAAGCATATAGAACTCCAAATAGCCATAAGCACAACAAAACTACATGCAGAAATATAACAATCACCATCCCAGAAATTCAACATAAGAACAGAATATTAAAAGCTGTTAGAGAGAAAAGACAGATCACCTCTAAAGGAAAACCTATCAGAATCACAACACACTTCTCAACACAAACAATGAAGTCAAGAAGAGCATGGAGTGAAGATTTCTAGATCCTAAAGGAAAACAACTTCCAACCCAGAATGCTGTATCCTGCAAAACTGTCCTTCACAATGGATGGAGAAATAAGATACTTTCATGACAAAGAACAGCTGAAGAATTTCATGATCACCAAACTAACCCTACAAAGAATAATGAAAGACATTTGAGATACACATAGGGAAAAACCACTAAGCAAGACAGATAATTAAACACAATGGCAAGTTAAGATACAACAGCTGAAAGATAACATGTCAACAATAAACCAATATATGACAGTTATAACCATTAATGTAAATGGCCTCAGTTCACCAATTAAAAGAAACAGATGGGCAGAATGGATCAAGAAACAACATCCAGCCGTATGCTGTTTGCTAGAAACCCATCTAACCCAAAAGGAAACTCATAGACTGAAAGTCAAAGGATGGAAAACATTACTCCATGCAACAGGAACTCAAAAAAAAAAAGTGGAAGTAGCTATTCTGTTTGCAAACCATGTCAATTTTAAACCAAGAATAGTCCAAAGAGATAAAGAAGGTCATTACATACTAGTTGGGGGAAAACTGCAAGATGATGAGATAACAATCTTAAATACATATACACCAAATTCCAGAACACCCAGCTACACAAAGCAAGTATTAACAGAAAAGAAAAATCAAAAAGGCAATAACACAATTATAACAGGAAACCTTAACACACCATTGACACAAAGGGATAGATGAACTAGACAGAAAATCAGAAAAGAAATAACAGAACTGAATCAAACCTGTGAACAAATGGATTTGATATACATATACAGAGTGTTCCATCCAATAACATCAGAATATACATTCTTCTCAGCAGTATATGGGACATTCTCTAAAATAGACCATATGCTAACCCACAGAACATATATAAGTAGATGCAAAAGAATTGAAATTATCCCATGCATGTTATTGGATCATAGCACCATGAAACTAGAAATTGATGATAAAGGAAACTGCAAAAACCCTACAACACATGGAAATTGAACGATACACTCTTGAGCAATCAGTGGGTCATGGAGGAAATTAAAGAAGAAATTAAACAATATATTCAAGCAAATGAAAGTACAATTACAACTTACTGGAACCTATGGGATTCAATGAAAGCAGTCCTCAGAGGAAAATTTATTGCAATAAGTTCCCACATTAGGAAAACAGAATGAACACAAATAAGCAACCTGACATTACATGTCAAATATCTAGAAAAAGAAGATCAAGCCAAGCCCAAAGCCAAAAGAAGGGAGGAAATTATAAAGATCAGAGCAAAAATTAATGCAATAGGGACTAAGAAAATGGTAGAAAGAATCAATGAGTCAAAGAGTTGGCTCCTTGAAAGGATAAACAAAATGGATAAGCCCCTACCCTACCTAATTAAAAAAAGGAAAAAAAAGATTCAAATTCATGAAATACAGAATAAAAAAGGTGAAATCACTATGGAACCTGTGGAAATACAGAAGATCATCAACACCTATTTCAAAAACCTCTACTCTCATAGGTTCAATAACACAGAAAAAATAGACAGATTCCTAGAAACATATGAACCACCAAAGCTGCATCAAGAAGATGTAAAACTGCTTAATAACCCAAATTCTATTAATGAAATTAAAAACATAATCAAGTCCCTACCAACAAAGAAGAGCCAAGGCCCAGATGGATTCAATGCAGAAATCTACAAGAAATAAAAAGAAGACTTAATGCTGACACTCCTCAAACTCTTCAATGAAATTGAAAGTGAAGCAATTCTACCTAAGTCATTCCTGGAAGCAAATATCACTCTAATACCAAAACCTGAGAAAGACCCCCCCAAAAAAGAAAACTACAAGCCAATCTCCCTAATGAACATAAATGCAAAAATTCTCAATAAAATATTGGCAAACAGGATGCAGCAAACCATCAAGAAGATTATACACCATGACCAAGTGGGATTCATCCCAGGCATGCAGGGATGGTTCAACATACATAAATCAATAAATGTAATCCACCATATCAATAGAGCCAAAAGTAAGAATCACATGACCATTTATATAGATGCAGAAACAATTTTTGATAAGATCCAACACCCATTCATGATTAGAACCTTACAGAGAATTCTAATAGATGGTCTTTACCTCAATATGATAAAGGCCATCTACAACAAACAAACAGCCTGCATCATATTAAATGGCCAAAAACTGAAAGCTTTTACTTTGAAATAAGGCACAAGACAAGGATGTCCCTTATCACTGCTCCTATTCAACATAGTATTGGAAATACTAGCCATAGCAATTAGACAAGAGAGAGAAATAAAAGGAGTAAAGATAGGAAAAGAGTAAGTTAAATTATCATTATTTGCAGATGACATGGTACTCTACATAGAAGACCCCCCAAACCCCTATTGAAAGACTCCTAGATATAATAAATAAATTCAGCAATGTAGCTGGATACAAAGTCAATACTCAAAAATTAATAGCATTCTTATACACTAACAACAAAGTCAAGAAGAGAGAAATAAGAGAAGCCACAACCTTCATACTAGCATCCAAAAAAATGAAATACTTAGGAGTTAATCTAATGAAAGATATAAAAGAGTTGTACATGGAGAATTATAATACCCTGAAAAAAGAAATCAAAGAGGACCTCAGTAAATGGAAAGACATCCCATGTTCATGGATAGGTAGAAAAAATATTGTGAAAATGGCCATTCTCCCAAAATTGTTATGCAGATTCAATGCAATCCCAATGAAAATACCACTAACATACCTCATAGATCTAGAGAAATCACTCCTAAAATTCATCTGGAACCAGAAGAGACCTAGAATAGCAAAGGCAATTCTAAGCAGCAAAGCCAAGGCAGGAGGCGTCACAATCCCTGATTTGAAGTTATATTACAAGGCTACTGTAAAAAAATCAACATGGTACTGGAATAAAAATAGATGTGAAGATCAATGGAATAGATTAGAAGATACAACTACAACTACAAACACAACCAACTTGTCTTTGATAAAAGAGCAAAACAAGTTCACTGGAAGAATGATAGTCTCTTTAATAAATGGTGCTGGAAAAACTGGCTTTCCATATGCCAAAAACTAAAATTAGACTGATGCCTATCACCATGTACTAAACTAAAATCTAAATGGATCAAAGATCTAAATATTAAAACAGAAACACTAAATCTGTTGCAA